>LGRX02015604.1:9781-50421 GCA_001247695.2 Cymbomonas tetramitiformis | reverse complement strand
CCCACAACCGCCCCCCTGGGGTTCAAACCTTTTTGAAAATACTGCGCCCCGTGGGGCGCCCCACACACAAACTGGTTACTTTCGCTTTTTTTTGTTCATACATATCCTACATATGCACCTACTTTCGGTAGTCGTCTCGTATCACGGCGTGCCATGAATTTCTATCACATATGTTAGAGAGTCGTATATCGCGGAATGCGGTGATTCGATATCACATAATTTCGGGAGGCGTCTTGCACGGCGTGCCATGAATTCATAGCAGATATTTTCGAGAGTCATATGTTGCGGTATGCGGTGAATTGTTATCACATATTTTCGGGAGTCGTCCAGCACGGCGTGCCACGATTTCCTAACGCATTTTTTCGAGAGCCGTATACTGCGGGATGCGGTGAATTGTTATCACATATTATCGGTAGTCGTCTAGCACGGCGTGGTACGAATCCCTGGCACATATTTTCAAGAGTCGTACATTGCGTAATGAATAACAACACTTTGCACACGAAAATGGGGCAAGGTCATCTCAATCACGAAAAGCATACATTATTACGAGTCACCCGAAATTACGAGGATTCTTGAGAAAGTGGTCAAAGCTCGATGCCACCGGTTGCACCGATGCGGAGATTTCACCCCTACCACCTTGGCTACCCTTCGTCGCGCGAGCACCACTTTTCCCTTTCCCACGGCCGCCACGCCCTTGTCGTTCTTGAGTGACCGTATCGCCCGCGGCACGAGCACCACTTTTCCCTTTCCCACGGCCGCCACGCCCTTGTCGTTCTTGAGTGACCGTATCGCCCGCGGCACCGGCTCCATTGCCTCTACTGTTGGGTTGTGCCTTTTTAGCGGATTTGCGACGGGGCTTCAGTTTCACGGGCGGCGGTTGTTTCCATTCACGAGTCCGCCGATCAAATGCATCTAACCATCTTTGGAGCTCCGGATCCGGCTTAAGATTCAGCAAATGAGATAGCTTTGGCCTTTGCCCATCGGGCCCGGGTAATATACGAATACAGCTGGACTTCTTCACACGCGTCATCCCGACATAAAATGCTTGAAAGCATAGGTTGAAGACATTCTTCGGCGTTTGGCTTAGATCTAATATAATTTTGTCCACGGTTTGGCCTTGGTATTTTTGAAAGGTCAAGGCGAACGCAAGATCAAGCCCATGAGTTCGATAATATATCTTACTTTTGCGGGAGGCGCGATTCACGGGGAGTTCCTCGAGACGCTTGCAGATCTTAACGTGGAAGTACGATACTGCGCGGACGAGTGACATGCTCACGCATATTTCCCTGGCTCGCCGAGTCTCGAAGCTCGGGAGCTAATGTCGCTCGATCGGACCAGTTTGTGGAATCCAGATGCTCAATGAGAACATTGACCGCGTAAGGCGGCTCGATCCACACCTCCTCGCCAGGATTCGCATTGTTGATTTTCGCCGCATCGGTGGACCTGCTTTCATCTCGGAGAATCAGGCTGTGGAATTTGGCGGGCGTGCCGTTCGCTAAACCACGCGAAGGATTTAAGTCGTTGTTTAGAATAATTCCAGGCGCACCGGCAACGAAAGTGCCTGTCAATTCGGGAAATTCCGACCGGATCACGTCTTCATGTCGGGAGTCCAAAAGTGTGGTTGCAATAGGTCGCTTCCAACGAATTATCGGTTGTCCACTGAGCCGCGCAAAATGCCGTGCACGCACATCATTGATAGCTTGTCGTTGCCGATTGCCAGTCACGGCCACCGTCGCGAAGAGCCAATCGCGGTCCATTTGTACATCCGATGCCGTGAGCACCTTCAGCCGGTCCAAATCGGACTGCGTAATGGGTCGTTCCTCCGAACGGCATCGTTCAATGAAGCGGACGTGATCCGGGTCACTAGCTGCTCGAACCTGCGTACGAACATCAACACACCAATAATGTTCGCGGTCGCATGCAAAAACCGCGGAAGGATTCGGTATTGAAAATAAATAAGATTTCCAGGAGGTATTAAAGTGATCGGAAATACCTGTTCGGTTAATGGATAGCGCCGGATAGCTTGGAATAGACGACCAGCTGTCTCAGCCACATCAAATGATCGTTGGCCGGAAAAGACGTTTAAAGCTTGTTTGTACAACGATTTTCCCACGGGGGCTAGTTGTCCAAAATCGCCCACAGCCACCACCGCTAGTCCCCCCCATTCAGTTTTGGCCTGGTCGCCGACTCGTCGGATTTCGGCACAACGATCTTGAAGATGTCCATACAAGCATGCCTCAACCACGGAGATTTCGTCGATAAG
The DNA here is from genome assembly GCA_001247695.2 of Cymbomonas tetramitiformis. Classification (NCBI taxonomy): domain Eukaryota; kingdom Viridiplantae; phylum Chlorophyta; class Pyramimonadophyceae; order Pyramimonadales; family Pyramimonadaceae; genus Cymbomonas; species Cymbomonas tetramitiformis. The sequence goes on along the minus strand of LGRX02015604.1, from coordinate 48,158 downwards.
TAATATGTAGGCGGTACCGGGGCCAAGGCGCACCGCGTACTCCGCCTTCGTGGCCGGATTCATGGCCTTCAAAGGCACCGCCCTGCAAGCTTCCGTGGGCTTCATATCACCCAAGTTATGAATGGTCCGCGCACCTGGGATGAGAGCCGCCGCAACCCCGGACGGAGCGCAGCAAACCACGGTGCCATCATGACCGGATAAAAAATTCGCGGCGGTGCACAAGGCTTTGGCGACGTAACTCTTGCCGGTGCCCGGTCCGCCGTCCCACAAGGAAGTCATCGGTGGAGGTGGAGGAGGCTTGCTCTGCGCCTCGGCGGCCAGACATAGGGATAACCATGACAACACGGGGGTGACCGCATCACGTTGACCTGCGTTTAGATCGGTGGTGATTAAAAACGAAGCTCCGTCGAAGTCGCCTACCACCATTATGGCCAATCCGCCTCACGTATCACGCTCCTCCATAGGCATTCCTTCCACCGCCAAACTCCTCGCACAAAGCTGTTGTAAGCGGGCGAAGAGAGCGGCATCGTCGTATACGCACTTTGGAACGAGAAGCAGTCGACATTTGAAGATGGCATGATCCGCTGGGATGGGTCCGGTGCCAAACAAAGCGTCATATACGTTAGGGCACATCTCGTGAGCAAAGGCCCCAGATTCATCGGAGGGGGTGGAAGGCATGCGGAGGCATCCAATGTTGTCCGATGGAACGCCAAGACGGGATACCGATGAAAGAAATGTTGACACGCGAGGGTGAGGTCGTTTCGCGTCCGAAAGAATGACAAAGGGGCGTGCCGCTCGATGACGAGATGGACCGTCGCCTGTTTGTAGTCGAAGCCACCCAAGGAGGTGATCGAAAATCTTGGCCTCGGTCTTGGATTGAAAGTCGGCGGGACAAACTCGAATGTGAGGATCGACGCCTGCTCCAATATCATGAGGCGAAGCGGTCTCGTCCGTAGCGACAGTTCGTTGTTCCGGGATGGACGCGTCCGGCTCTTGTGCCATAACTTCCGCTACACGATTGGCATCTTGTTCGGTGTAGGATGAGACCAAATCAGGACGGCCTACGCGGGTGGGTCCCTGAACATCGGTGGACGGATTGTTCACGCGGTCATCGCCGGTCGCCGGCATGGTCTCGGTGTGAATCCGCTCAAAGAAGTCGACGGAGCCCTGCACAAACTTGCGCTCCGCTTTCAACGCATCAAGCCGAGAATCCCCATCAGCGCCCTCGGCATCTTCCGACACTTGAAGGTTGCGTGTACGGATTTCCTCGATCAACGCATCCAACTCCATATCTCGGTCACGCATAGGTACTTTCTCTCCAGTAGGGTTTGCCGGGGGAACGTACGGACCTTGACCTGTCTCAGCTGCGGTTTCAAGCGTTTCCCAATCCACGACCGCTCGGGCACGCCACTGGGTCAGAATCTTTTTCTTCCGCGAATTCACGTTGAGTCCAAAGGTCACATTCTCGACATACGCAAGGCGTGCCCGCATAATGAAAGGTGCATCCGGCCGGGAGGCGGCTTGGCACCAATCACAAAAAACGTCCCAGCCGGTGGCCGGACCCTTTAGATTTTGTGCTTCGACGGCGTCGCCGGTATCCATGCAAGCCGTCCATTCGGAAATATCCCAAGGTTTGATTAACGCGAGCATATATGCGCTGTATTTCTCGGCCTTCTTCGTCCAGGTCTTGTTCCCAATAATACGTGGTCCAGGATACTTAGGGGGAGGCCCACCTGCTAAGATGGGACATTTGAACTTAGATCGGATACGCTGCACGTGGGTGTCGTGCAAGGGATGATCGGGATGAAATCGAAATAGTCCGTTCACAGGCCGTCCACGTTGAGGAGCCGGCATTTCGACAACCAAGCCGGTTTCGGGAATGTTCTGGACGCAGCGTGGAGAGGTCGGTTCCGGCATTTCTTCATCCTCCGGTTTTTTGGGTTGCCGCACCACATCCACAAGGGCGCCATCCTCCACCAAATTCAGATTAGCTAACTCGTTACCCCGGTAAAGGTAATGCGTATGCTGAGCGACCGGGATCGACTATGAGTCAAAGGTTGTAGGTTAGTATGATGAAGCCTCGCTCATAGAGCCGCAGGCCTGGTATGAATTGCAAACGAAGGTTCCGACCGTTGGTCCGCAAACTTTCGTTGCAAAAATGAAGTAAGCAAACAACACGCAACAAAGATCGCAACAAAGGCAAAGAACAAAGATCCGTCGCTCACAATTTCAGACAACGCGCGAAGCGTACCAAAGAATCGTCCACGTCTTGGGTAAAGTCTTCCATTGCGTAAGTGCGTAAAAATATACAAAATTTTTTAAAGAAAGAGATATAATATCCAATAGGATATTACATCAGTTCACTGAAAGTTTCGTAACCCTTTAGGCTTTCCACTATTCCTATAAACGCTCACCACTGTCAAGAACTGCAAAAACGGTCACGATTCTGCAAAAGCCGACACTGGAAATTTGTGCCATGACACCATTCGGGTGTCATCGTCATTTCAATTCTCGCCCGAGAATTCCAAATTCTCGGGCGAGAATTCCAAATTCTCGGGCGAGAATTTTATGTCACGCTCTCATCGTCGCACTGCTATTCCGTCATCATCATCATCGTCATTAGTTTCCATGTCATATCGTGTCGTTGTTTTCATCGTTGACTGACTCGTTCACTTCCGTCTGACGCGCCAGTGTCGGCTTTTGCAGAATCGTGACCGTTTTGCAATTTATGTCCGTTTTTGCAGTCCTTTTTTTTTCGCGTACCTCTGTTTTTAACTGCGCCCAGTGATACACCCCCCCGTAAGTACACCTTTTTTTTGGTGACTGTGTCACCAACTTGCATTCTGGGAGCTTTGCAGACTGCGTCACATGTCGTGAAACTTGGCGACCACCTATCTGAACACAACGTGTCGACGACGACAACGACAACGCTTTTGTCATCGTCACCGTCGCGTGTCCTGTGACACTGCAGCTGCACTGCACTGGCACTGTCTCAGCCTGTCACCAACTTGCACTCTGGGAGCTCGAGCTCTGCGAGCTCCTGTGTATAATTCCCAACGCTCATGACACTGTCACCAACTTTCATTCTGGGAGCTTTGCGAACTGCGTCACATGTCGTAAAACCTGGCGACCACCTACATGATCACAAAAGTGTGACCACGACACATTAAACGCCGCATGGGCCCTCCGTCGGAGACGGGAGGGTATAAAGTTATAAACTGATTATACTGTAAATTGCGCGCCTCTATGACTATCTAAATCTGTATCGTGTATCCCTGCGAAGCTCGTGTGTGCACTGTCGACTGTGCAGCTCGAGCTGTTATTGGTAATTATAGAAATGCACTGTCTCTGTGCAGCTGTGCTCCGCCTCAGGCCCGTCGTTAGTCCTGGTTTGGGAATTTCGACGACATGTCGCTCTGTCGCGTTTTTGATCACGGCGATTTGATTGGTTGAAAAATTCTGAAAAGCGACATGAAGACATGCGACAGGGTCTACATGATCTTTTTGGGGTCGACATGATCTCTGCATGTCTTCGAAAACGAAAGATCATGTAGACCCCAAAAAGATCATGTAGACCCATTTTGTCTTCTTTTTGTCGTCCTATGTCGCGTTAATTTAAAATCTATCGTTAGATCAAAACTTTTTTAAGGGCGCACAGGCATTTAATGTCGCGCATGTCGTTCATGTCGGTTTTCGGGTTCCACGTCGGCAAAAAGACATGACCACGTAGGCAAAAAGACATGCGACTTGACCTAGTTTACACTGTGAAAACCTAGTGCAGCAGGGTAGATTAGTGAGGAGATTAACAATTAATCGCGATATATTAGATGGAAATAATTTTTACTAGAAGGTATTATGAACGTTAGGAAGCATCCCCGCACAGATTCGGTGACTGGAAGCAGATTCCAGATTCTCCGCTTCGTGTGGCGGAAGCGGGAAACCGCATCCGCAAAACGGCATTCCCTTCGGTATCCTACCGAAGGGAAGGGTGAGAAATACTAATAACAACATCTGCTGCTAATAACCCCTGCTGGGCGTGAGTCGAGATGGCTGGCTCGAATCACGTCCATTACCCCCCCTCACAAGAACCGTCCAGCATGCTAAATGCTGGACGGATATTGCTCGCGCAAAAAATATGTTGTTCCTAACACTTATGAGAACTCATATGCATAGTTATGCTGTGTTTGGTATACGTTAGTATACCGAACACAACAGCCGCTGGATAGCGACTTACGGGGTACGGTCAACTTTCTCACTGTATTCACGTTTAAGCTTGCATGCAATTGTTTTTCCCGTTGGCACGACGCCACGTCGGACGCCACGTAGATGGGAAATGTTGGGCAGCATGTCGGTTCTCCCCAAAAATTTCATCGTTAGTCCTGGTCACGCGACAGCGACATCCGACACGACACGACGACATGCCGACATCGCGACAAAGTTCCCAAACCAGGACTAACGACGGGCCTGAGTCTCCGGTGCGGTGTGATAGAGTGATACTTCATACTAAGCTTGTGAACATAACGGCTACGTGCAGATCTTTTGCCCTGTAGGCCATCTAGGCAAATTGAAATAAAATTCTAATCAGCGATAGCCAATTATCGTATGCAATGCCAGCTGGTGTACAGCATGACACCGGTTCCAAGCTCCACAGCTTCCCAGGTGTCGGTTCATCATGCGTCAAATTTCGCTTTCAGTGTAAGGCCGTTCAGGAAGTGGCTACCAGAGGCTTCTCATTGGTTTTCGCTACGCCGTCCAGAACTGAACGATTAGATATGCCTGGCATCGAATTTACTGGACAAAATGACGATCAGGATTAGTCGAGCCTGAAGCCTACAATACTGCCCAATGCCTATCTCGACACCTGAGGGCCAATTCTCATGACTCATTCACAAATTGGCATTCGTCATTCCGTTTCCGACTGAATTGTGTCCCGTTTCAAAAATATAGACAGATTAGACACCACACCATACAAATTCTGCTCTACCTGGTCCTTGACGGCCGAAACTCGTGCAAGTGCGTGGGAAGCCAAACACGCTTGGAATTATAGCACCGTTGCAGGTACATGCTTAAGAATATCTTTGTTTTTTGATATCAAAATGGCCTGTTTCAGCTGTTTTGAGAGCCATGGACACATGGCCGTCGCTTCTCATTACTCGGAGTCTTAGTGTTGCTTCCTCCTCTTCCTACAACCGTAGTATTCGACGAGCTTGCACACGTTCCTTCATATTGTGAGGGCGCGTCTACAATGTTTTGCTGACCTATGAAAGACGTGTTGTGTGGGCTGTTCGGCTTCGGCTGGTAGCTTAGGTGGCTATTCCACCTGGAATTGGCAAAACGGAGCTATGCCATGTTTCCAACCCCCTTTTTTCTCTTACATAGTCTGAAATCTCTGTGCACACCGAGTTTTTTTGGTCTTTGGCACCGGAATTTGTGGTGTTTATCGTTGTCTTGTTCGCCTGTACGATCCGGATCAGGAACGACTCTGGCTGACTGTGTTTCTTTCAAAATCATGATGTGCACCTATTTTTGGCCTTAGATTCTTGGGACCACCCACGGCTGTCCACGTCATCGTTCTATTGCCAGTATTCTTAGAAAGTGGTGTCAAGTTGTCATCAGATCAATAAACTTTTGGCGTTTTGGGATGTTTTGGGCTTCTGCGAGGTCGTGCGTGAGTCGGGTGTGTGCCGTTATGATCTGTATGTATGTTGAGGGCAAGTATGAGGCTGAGGGCAAGTGAGGTGTACGTGTGTATGTTCCTCTTCTCCCGCCTTCTTGTGAAGCCAGAAGACCCAGCCTTTATTGTCTTAAGCTTCATCACGCACACATCTTGTATTTTCTCTGCACAAAGACTTGAGCGCTTTCCTAACTTACACGTACCCCTTATCCTCGGCTACACTTGCCCATGTGTCGAATAATACGAGATCCTTCTGTCACCTCGCAGAAGCAGTACACCTGGAACATGGCTGGATTCTCTTTCCCGTTTAGTGCCATCAGCTGCAGACCACCGCAACCAGCCAGACTTGCCTTGAAGGGTCAGCGTCCCCTGTCTGATGCTTGTAAGCTAAAGATCTTTCTTTTATCACGCTTTCTGTTTCCGAAGAAACCCTGAAAAGGAGCAACTTCAATTTAGTTCCGTCTTGACGACCTTCCCAGTCGCAGTTGACAGCGGTTCTCTCAGGGTCCGGTCGAAAGCGCACACGTGAAATTCCCAGTATTTCGAGGATTCGTCCCGACTGTGGGCGATGATGGGGTGTGCAGGTCACCAAGATGGCGGCTTCTATGGTGGAAAAGCTCATGGAAAAGAAGGCTGTCACATACACTGCAGCCGTAGTAGGCGTGTGTGCAACCACTTATCTAATCTACAAGAAGATCGGCGGGGACACTGGTTTCCGCACTAGCATAACAAAACTCGGTAACACTGGCTCTCTGGCACGTGAAGATTTCGCGGCTGGCATCGATGCTTACAACGAGTTTTTCCAACAGGTATTCAACTCTTTCCCTACATGTTTACGGCGAAGCTTCGTCCGATTACCGCCAAGCTTCTCGCTGTCTCCTCAGTCGCCCAGCGCTTGTTGTGCAGTCCCTGGCACGAATACATACAGCTTGCGCTCTCTCGGCACTGCGAGTGAGACTAATGCTGACGTCTATGCGCCCATCATTTGCAGTCGGATGGCAAGGGCGTTGGCGAGCGTAAATTCAACACCCCCAAGTTCGTGGATACCTTTTACAGTTTGATCACGGATTTTTATGAATACGGATGGTGCGTGTTCCCCATTCGTCGAAGCACTTTGCCCTCTCTCTGTGCTGACGGCGTCGTTCTAGGTAGGAGGTCACTCACACACCTATCGCACGGAAGAACCAGCACTTGTAGCAGAGTTTTTCAGAGGTAGACCCTGTGCCCATGTTGACCAGCCAAACGTTGCATACCGTCCTGAGACCGGCAAGTGGCGGGTGCCTGGTTCCTTGCAGGGGGCAGTCGTTCCACTTCGCACCTCGTGATAAGGGAGAAAGTTTCGATGAGTCCATTTGGCGTCACGAGGAGCGCATCGCGGACCAGATCAAGGCTGGTGCTGGCATGCACATTCTTGACGCTGGATGCGGCGTGGGTGGCCCCATGCGGACTATTGCTAAACATTCCGGTGCCAACGTTACCGGAATCACCATTAATGAGTACCAAGTAAGTGGATCATCTTATTCCCCTCCCTGGAAGTCTGAATTACTGGTCTAGTGTTATCCTTTTCGCATATTTTTCTTAAGTGCCCGTGTTAGTTTCTTTCCTAAAGAAGCTTCTTTATTGTCTTGTGAAGTGTATACTATATATATACATATTACTTCTTGATCACTGCTTGTCCACGGTGTCATTTTGTGGTGTTGCATCAAGTGTTGTTGTTGGGCGGTAGTGAAAAACTTGTTGGAAGTCAAGTAGTGTGTGGTGGAGTATCACTGTCGAACTATTTCTCGTGTTCCCCCTCTATCTCGTCGTGGGCATTTTAGTCTCTCCCACCTGCTGAAGGTAGGAGGGGCTTGTGCTGCCCAGCGGACGAGCAGCCTCCCTCATTACTGATGGTGTCGGCTCGTGTCCCCGCAGGTAGGACGTTGTACCGAGGAGAACAAGAAGGCTGGACTTGACACCTTGTGTAATATCGTGCAAGGATCCTTTCTCGAAATGCCCTTCCCCGCCAACAGCTTCGATGGTTGCTACTGCATTGAGGCCGCGTGCCACGCACCGGTTCTTGCTGAACTATACAAGGAGGTGCACGTCCCACCGATCTTGACTGCACTCAGTGTCGCCCGTGAACCTGTGCAGCTGAGAGAGGGATCTCCTGCGAGTCCGTCTCTTTCCCTAAGCCCTGTCTTTTGACTCGTCGATCTCACCCTACATCACTTCTCGGAAGGCGCTATCATCGATGCTCAAGTACCTCTGGCCGAGCAGCTTCTTGCGATCGCCGGCGGCCCCCTCTTAGGCATACCGAAGTTAACCAAGTGCAGTGGCTCTTCAGGCTGGGTGTAGAATATGTCTGACTTTAAGGCTGGTTGTTTGCTACTCGGTGCAGATCTTCAAGGTGCTCAAGCCGGGTGCCCATTTCGCGTCCTATGAGTGGCTCACCACCCCCTTATACGACTCCAACAACGCAGAGCACGTGCGCATCGTGGACGACATCGCAGAGGGTAACGCGCTCCCAGACGTGCGCTCAATACCCGCGGCACTTGCGGCAGCCAAGGAGGCGGGCTTCGAGGTAGTGTTCCATGGAGACTATGCTCTCGGCGCTGACATCCCTTGGGAGGTGCGCATCGCTTTTTCTTTTCCTCGAGAGTGGGCACCCCCGAGCCACGGTGTCCATGGCTTGGAAGTTGCTGCAGAAAAGCTCCCGAGTTACATCGTCTTGGAATACCCGGAGTGCCAAACATTCGGCTTGCCCCTGAGTGTGTCTGATCTCTCGAGGCAACCTGTTATTTATGGCATGAATCGGTGTCTTTTCTGTGCAAGTAATGCACCCCGGAGTGAAGTGTTTGGCATCTCGGGGTGTCACATATCTCTACTAGACTAAGAGGTAGAGGCATCGTAGTAACGGTGGTTTCCACGTCACTTGTTCAAAAGAAAAGCCCACCTAGTGAAGCTGCAGTATAGACCAAGAATAGAGCAAAGGTATACCAGCTAGCTCCACGCATAGGTCGTAAGGGCTCCGTTTTGCAGTTAACTTTTGGCTTTCCGCTTTTGAATATTACAGGGTTATAGAGAGGGCAACATGATACCCTAGGAGGTGGTGCTTCTTTGAACTGCATAAGAGTAGGTGGTCTTCCGATTCCACACTGTAGCCCTTCAGAGACTGAGGGGTCTCTGGGTTTTGATGATGCTACAGCAAGCTATGAAGACTGCACGTCGTGCAGCTTTCTTGACCGATGTGTTGACCAAGTGGATGGAGAGGTTTGGTCTGGCTCCAAGGGGTACTTGGGCGACTCACCAGATGCTCCTGCGTGCTGCCGAGGCATTGGAAAGGTCAGGCGACCTCGGCATTTTTACTCCCATGTACCTGGTCACATTGCGTAAGCCTATGTAAGCCTACTTAGTCTGAAGCTACACTAGCTTAGAATTAGGATGAGATGTACAAATAGCCAAATGAAGCTATAGACCGGCTCGGGCATCAGGGTTTTTTAGGGTGTTGCTAGTCCAGTGTAAACTGCAGTTACTTGCCTGTGTCTACTGTGAATGGAAATAGAATTAAAGCAACGGTGGTATGTTGTATTGAATAAAATAAATCATCGATTCCCATGATGCAATAAATTCAGTGGATTTGGCTGGTACGGTGAAGTGGTTTAAGTGACTATCCTCAAAATGTAATATTTTTTTATGTGATTGGTTGTACAATTATGCCAATCGATTAAATTTATCAATGGTATATCAGTTGTTACACACCATGTATCTGCAAATGGTAGAAGATGCGCGATATTATGCATCAGGAAAGTACGAATGTGCTACCATAATTTGATGGGTTGGCCTTCATAAAAAGTGTGGTGAAAACACACATGATGATGCCATCAAGCAGCAGACAGCATGCAAATTTGGCCTGTGACTTAAACACTGCCTGACCGCACGTAAAAGTTTTGGCTAATCCTTGGATTCCAACCGCACACTTCCTTAATCTTTGGGTATCGATGCCAATGAGTAGATTGCTACCTAGATGGAAACACTGCTCACAGGAGCGAGCCGGGCCGGCCGGGAAAATCAGGGATTCGCGAACAAAAATCAGGGATTCCGGCCCGTAGGGCCCAAATCCCTGATTCGGGGGCTTTTAGGGCCCGTAGGGTCTAGAGCTAGGCTCAGAGGGCATAGCGAAATTTCGGGATTTTGTCCCCAGGGCCAGGACATTCATGGATCTGGCCCGCAGGCGCAGGAAATTCAGGGATTTTGCCCTTCCCGCAGGCTCGCGTTCGGGACCGCATGACATTCCGGGATTCGATACCACAGACAACCGAACTCAAGTGCATACTGTCTCTGCGGATAAAGAAAAAGAAAAATGTTACTCTTCCTACTGGAAGCATGATGTTCGAAGGTGCACAACTGTTACGCCTGCCCCTAGTCACATGCAATGTCAAGGCGGCTTCTTACTGTTCTTTAGAGCCATTTCCTTTTCCGATTTGCTGTGCGAAATCAGCATCTTGGTAGCCCATTCCACCGAGATGCTACTGATTTTTTGGAGGAGGGCCTCCGCTTCCTTCCTGTTGAAGCCGTGGTGCTGCGTGAGAGCCCTTTCGTTGTGTTCGTATACCGACCCCGTGGTCCCGAAGACCATCGGGTGGAAGAACACTTTGTAACCCTTAGACCTGAGTAGCTCCATAAGGGGTTCATATTTGTTGAGTTTCTCGTGAAGGGACACGTACCAGCGCGTGTCCCACGTGAGGGCCACCTCTATGAGGTGAATTTCCCCCACGTCCTCCCTTTGGGCGTTCCCCGGCCTGCCCGGGGGGGCGTCCCTGACGTCTTCGGCGCCCTTGATCATGACTATATCCACGAAGTGCGGTATGTCATCTGGGGGGTCCTTCGACCCTGGGTGGTCTTTGCCGTCCTTGCGGCACTTCCCCCTTTTAAGTATGAAATCCGGCATTGGCCGCGTGCACCTGTTAGTCCCGTCGAGGCCGGCGTGGTGTGTGATCCAAATCGAGCTGGCACCTGTGCGACCCTTGCTGGAAGTGACGCCCCGACTGGCATTCCTATAGTTAGGGTGTATGACTGTCACCGGTCCCGGAACCCTAGACCCCGAACATATAACGGGAAGACTGAGTATTCTCACCGGTTATCTATTCTGATTATCTGTCTCACCGAATATACAGTCCAGCTGATATATTCAGCAGGTTATGCAACCCTTCCTGATTGCCTCATAGAGGGTTCTTGCCACTTCGTTGTGCCTGGCGGTGGCCATGTTCGCGGTGGTTTCATTTTTGCACCCCGCCAACCTGTGTGCCGGGGTGTCTCTTTTTCCGCAGAGGGCACAGTCGGGGTTCGGGTACTTGCCCGGCCATATGAGGTGCCTTCTGGCAGCAGTCATGAGGACTCCGAACCGGCACCGTAGGATTAGGGATCTGAGCGTCGGTGGAAGTACTTTCCAGAATTCGTTGGATATTCCCGGTATCGACTTGTCCTGCAGGATTTCCTGCGGGGGTCTTTCCATCTTTCTTCCCGTATATGCCCCGACCGTTTCAGCGTTGGTTTGACTCGAGGTTGCCCCGTCTCCATTTCCTCGGTGTCTGGTCTCCCTGTATCACTCCCGGTCCCTGTTCCTTTTTCTCCTTCTTGCTGGGGCTGAGCGCCACGCTCAATGCTGTCGTGAAAATTCACAGAAATTTTCTGGACGAATGATTTTAATATACCAAATTCCTAAACAAAATAACGACAGCACAAAAATAGCCTGACAGCTTTCAGCGGTACATAGACAGTGAAAGAATTTCAAGGGTGCGCAAGCACTAGGCATTCATCTAGCAAGCAAGCGGGCATCCGATGCACACACAAGCAGAGCACTAACGTTTGATTTCGTTACAAGAAATGTGCAGATATGATTTTAAAAGTATAAGCCATACATGGTGAATACAAAATAAGAAATGTCACAACAAGAAAGTTCAAGTACGAGGTTAAATATTAGCATCTTGAAAATAGCTGGACGCTAAAAAGCTAAATCAAATCAAACAGATTTCCCGGCAACAACGAAGCATTTCGCCAACAAGTGATACAGTAATCACTCGGTAATAAGAAAACCGGAGATTTGGGACCAGCCAGCAATATTCGCCAACTTGGATGCCCATCCCCCCTCCCCCCCCCGCCAGCGCCAGCGTCCTATGAAAATCGTAAGAATAGTGGGTCATTTTTTTTCAATCAGCCAGCAATTTTCTTAAATTTTCAGTGATAAACCCGTGAAAATGCGACATTTTAAAAAAATTCCGCCTGCGGCGCACCAATAAGAAATATGGCCCCATATTTCATAGCTCAAAAAAGCCAGCCAGCAATATTCACCAAATCGGGTACCCCCCCCCAGCAAAGCTGGCTACTTTCTTATTGGCGGGTTTTCTTATTACTGAGTGATTACTGTAAGTATTTGAAATACCTGCACGATAAAAGCAGAAATATCAGCACCAAGATAAAAAATAAAACCAGGTGCACACGCAACGAGAAACAGCACGCATGAGAAACATGGGTTCGAAAACAGTAAGCAAAAATTCTGCAAAATGATAGAGCAAAGTTAGTAAGAGGGGTGGGATTTGAACCCACACTGCACATACTGTGCAGCTATCGCCCCCGTGAAGCATTTTCGAGAGATCCGGAATCCGCTGGTGACGTTGCTGGCAGCAGCAGAAATACACAGCAAGAAAGAAAACCTGCATAAAATACAAAAGCGCTGCTTGAACGAAGGGTTGCAAAAGACACCGAAACCGCCGGGCTGTAATACAAGGTAGCCCCTTATTTGTGTCGCACGGGGTATTTTATTTGTCGTGTCGCAAAAGATCCGTTTATATTAACGACGCTTCGCAGCTTTTTCAGAAATATGCTGTTTTTCATTTCGTTTCCCTTAAAGGAGCGAAACAGGTTTCCTGGAAAAAAGTGACATCAACAGGCCACACCGCAGGAGCTGTCCCTCAAAAATTATGCCGTTGGAAATTTTTCGAAAATTTTCTGCCCATGTCAGCAGTCCTACCCCGGATTGTGTCGAGCGCTCGCGCTTTACCGGCCAATCATGATACGATAGCATCTCAGCAGTCCTACCCCGGATTCTCTCGACCGATCGTTCGTAACCGACAGCGAGAGACAAGTTTAACAATTCAAAATTATACCACGAAGATATGCGGAATTTCCAATTATGAATTTGTCGCAACACTTCTCTAACATAACAGGTCTACACTCTACAGTACCGATCTCAGGAGTCCTACCCAGGATTCTCTCGATCGATCGTTAGTAACCGACAACGCGAGACACGGGTGACAATTCCATATTTTACCCCGAAGATATGCGGAATTTCCAATTATATATTATTTACGCATCTCGCAATTCAAGATCATCTCACCACTCCTACAAGTATCGGGAGACACGCGGCGCGGCGCCGACACAAATGGATATGATATGATATGATATTCTGGCAATCGCCTCATTCTTCCTCAAGGTCTCATCCTGCGCCTACCTGCAGTCTCAGCGGCTTGTATTTTTGTTTGACTAATGTTTTTTTACGCGCTACTGTTCTTTGTCGATATTTCAGATTGACCATGTTTTCGTGTGCATGCGTGGAACCCGGCGGGGGGGCTTCCTGCGATGTTCCTACATGAGCCGCATCCCGCCAGCAGCCGATTCTAGTTTCCTGCGATATAGGGATATTTGGAGACCGTCGGGCGTCTTTACATTCCGCCTGACGGTTTGGGCTCAATTCCCAAGAATTCTTCTTTCCTGAGCAGTGATTTACTTTTGCAGGTTGCCGTGTATGCTGTGCCTTTTTTGAAGCCGCCAGCAATGCTGCTGGCGGCATCCGTGTTTCCCACATGCCCTTCTAAAATTATGGGATGCTCGGAGACCGGCGGGTTTCTTTACAGCCCGGCGGTTTGGGTTCGATTCCCAACACCTTTACTGACCAGCGTTTCGTATTTTTGCAGGTTGCCGTGCTGACGCTGTCCTTCTTCTGAAGCCGCCAGCAACGTTGCTGGCGGCGTTGACTTCCGTTGCCCTGCATTGTTTACGCAGGTTGATTTCTTGTAGTAATTTCAGACCTCCTGTTGAACTGGTCCTAGTCTGCTGTCAAAATTAAGATATCTGGTGAGTAACCTTCCACCCGAGGACGAAGTACCGGCTGTCGGTATATCGGGTTTGATTCCCAATGTGCTGACAGATTCCGTGTTCGTGTGTTGCAGGCGGGGAACGGCATAGATTTCGATATTTTTACCTGTTGCTAACTTTGTAGGCCAGTTTCACCTGTTGCCTTGGACTGGTGAACCCTTTAAGTAGAAGCCTAGTCTAGAACGAATGTGTAAAACAATATTAACTGTGTCATATTTTAAGTTGTGATTTGTGAATGCCGTGAATGTTTCTTGAATATGCTTGCTTGCTATACCTGTTTGCCTGTGCTAGCATGCATATATTTGTATAGCATCATCCAACTAACGATTTAATAGAGTGCGTTGTATATCATTCGCGTGGTGCTATTTATTTAATAAGTGTGTATTTCAAGTCATTATCGCGGTACTATTCGTTTGTGTTCCCCCTGGCTTATTTTCATTTTCGGAAATTTTCTGTGAATTTTCACGACAGAAATGAGCGTGGTCCTCATGATTGTCGCACCTGCGACAGACATGAGCCCCCAGCTCGTTTCTGTCGCACGGTATAATTCCAGTTTGTCTTGCGACACGACAAATAAAATACCCGGTGCGACAAATTTGAAGTGCTACCGTAATACAACCCGTCGGCCTACAAGAATTGCTCCGCGATGAGTACCTTTGAGAGCAGCGGTACAAGTACCGCCAGCAACGCTACTGGCGGCATCACACATAGCGCAACAGCAAACCAGCCTGCAAAAAGAAGCGCTGCTTAGCAAGGATGTTACACCAACACCCAAACCGACGGGCTGCATAGAAGCCCGCCGGTTTCCAAGCATCCCTACTATAAAACAAAATAAGGGGTTGAACTGCGGATGCAGTTGATGCGAGGGCAGCGCAAGATGCCCCCCCCCTGTCAGGTTCAATGGCTACTATCCCGAGGTTGGGTCCTCTCACAAGGACCGAAGTAAAATGCGGCTCTTGCACGGATATTTACCTTACGACGATGTTACCCGCACATTTTTACATCATTTATGAGTCAAACCAATAGTTGAACATGTCGGATGGATTGGTTGCTCGATATCGGTCGTCATTAGACACGTGTGCTTTAGGTGTATAATTTAATTCAAAATTAATTCAAAAACCCGGTCCTCTCACAAGGACCGGACTCCCCAACACCCTTTGGACCCACTAGATGGCCTCTGGAGGGCATATATTCTTGCACACTTCGACTTTGGGACTTAATGTTGATGTGTGAACCGCACAAGCCCTTGGTTTTGCACTTTGCCATTTTGAGGGCACGTCGCATAAGGCACCACCCTCAAAATATTAGAGACGGCGGTATTTGTGCGTGATTTATTTTGATATGTGATAGGGTGGAGCTATGAACCAATGCCACAAAAATGATCGGATTGCCATGGATACACTTTCTAAAAGATTTCATATGTATATACATTCAGTTGGGAAGCGGTAGCCATGTGCTATAAACCATACACGTGTGTTTGTGGACTACCTTTGAATTGTAAGTAAGAAGGCAAACATCATCAAAATAACGAAAATTTACCCTTTTACAAGTGTAGGGTAGATGTTTAGCCGTAAATTACAACCAGTAGGGGTATGCCACCACTCTCAAACACTAACCCATTATTGGCGGTAATGTTTGGGCTCAATTTGATGACTTATTGGGGTTGGCTGACGATGTTATCCGTCTTTTAAAAAATCACGAGTGAGTGTCATGCTTTTTTCCCTCCTTGTGAAATTTGAAACCTGAAAAGTGAAGGAGGGTCCATGCAAATGCGACTAGTATAGACACGCCACATGGAATTTCAGCCAATGGGGCATTAGGCGACTCAGTTTAGGTCACAATAAGACTGCCATATGGAGGGTAGTGTGTCTTGAATGCAATAGGACAGCGAAAAAAAATCCCGCAACTTCGGTCCTTGTGAGAGGACCGAAAGCGATTTGGGTCCTCTCACAAGGACCGCGGGATAGTAGCCATCAACCCACACAGTATAGCCAGCCCTGTGTAAGAGAAGTAGCAGTGATGCAAATAAAAAGGTTAGATATGAAAACGAAAAGTACAGAGATCAGGGGACAGGAGGTAGGGCTGCATGGTGCGGGCGCCGCCAACTGAAATCTTGAAGTGTCCGCTTGATGTCGGAAACCAAGGTACCAAATACTACGGCTTGGTCGATCTCAATTTTGAGATCTCCGTTAGGCCTCTCAATGCGACTGGCCTGTAGGTCATCGATCATCTCATCGTTCGTTTATAATTTATTACAAAGGATCCAAACAGTGAACGTGGTACAAAATCGGATGGGAAACGTGTCTCTCGTTCTCGGTTACGAGCGGTCGCTCGATGAAAATCCGATGTAAGACTGCTTTAGATCGGTAAATCGTTAGATTAAACGTGGGAGCTTTCGCCCGAGGCACACACCCTTGGCCTTATAGGGAGCTAAGTTTTGCGACAAATTCATAATTGGAAATTCCGCATATCTTCGTGGTATAATTTTGAATTGATAAACGTGTCTCTCATTGTCGGTTACGAACGATCGGTCGAGACAATCCGGGGTAGGACTGCTGAGATCGGTAAAACCGTTAGATTAAACGCGGGAGCTTTCGCCCAAGACGTACACCTCGGGCCTTGGAGCATCAATCGCATTTAGAATTTTTGGGCATAAAAGTTACAATTGGTTATTCTGCTTATGACCCATGTTCGTGGTATCCCTCAGATGCTATCGTATCATGATTGGCCGGTAAAGCGCGAGCGCTCGACACAATCCTGGGTAGGACTGCTGACATCGGCAGGAAACTTTTGGAAATTTTCCAACGGCATAATTTTTTAGGGACAGCTCCTGCGGTGCGGTGTGTACGATGTCACTTTTTTCCAGGAAACCTGTTTCGCTCCTTTAAGGGAAACGAAATGAAAAACAGCATATTTCTGAAAAAGCTGCGAAGCGTCGTTAATATAAACGAATCTTTTTGCGACACGACAAATAAAAAGACCTCGCGACACAATTGAGAGGCTGCCTTCTCTTCTGGCTCCCCTACTCCCGTGCCCTGGTGACTTTGGTCCAGGTCTTCGGCAGACTCTGGAGTGTCGGCCGTAGGATTCTCCGCGTTCGGGCCCTCAACCAAAGGCGCCCCCTCTCGGGTTCCTCTGCCGAGCGTCCCCCAGTCTTCCCACGGGCTGTCCGGGGGCTGTAGCCATTTCCTCGCCGACCTATGCTGTGCCGTTTTTGAGGCTATCCTTTCTGCCACGTACTTCTCCACGGCACCGTCCCCTTGCAGGGGTCGCATGTTTTCTCCGTCCCGGGCATTGGCCGTGAGTGTGTACATGGTCCTGTTGTCCCAGGGTTCGATTTCGGTGGTTCCTTCCTTGTTTTCTGCTGCCTGCTTGGCCGCTTCGTCTGCCTTGTCGGTGCCCTTCACTCCCGTGTGGCTTTTAACTGTTCTGAGTGAGACCTCCGTCCCTCTACTGTTGTGCTGTTCGACCAGGGAAATGATATCCTCAAGCAGGTCCCTGTGCCTGTGGCTCTCCACCGTGTGGGGTCTTGACAGCATGTTGAGGAGTTGGTGCATGCTGCAGAGGCTGTCCGTGCAGATTGCCACCACGTCCGGCGTCGAATATTCCCTGGATCTGAGTGCCGCGTGGATCGCCAGGAGTTCTGCCCGGTTGATAGTGAGGTGACCTCCCGTCGTCCACGTGCCTCTCCACGTTCTGGGACGCTCGTCCCCTCTGGGGTCCCAGTAGGCCGCCCCTACCCTGTGTGACCCCCCTTCTTCCTCCGGGTCGAGTCGCGACCCATCCGTGTAAAGAAAGGAGGTCGCGTCCCAGGCTTTGCTGATTTCTCCGAGGGTTCTGGAGAGCCTGGTTTTACGTTTGACTGGGCACGCGGGGAACCGCTCACGTACCCGCGCGTGTCCTCTGCCCCTGTCTTTCCTGCTGAAGAGCATGGGAGTGCGTTCCATCGCCTTCAGCCATCTGACTTTCGAGTCCTCCTTGATCCTGTCCAGAGGTCATGCAGTGTTCGCCGCATGGTACTGCGTGATTGTGATATCCGCCAGTCCTCTGTCCCATCGCGTGTCTGTCCCATGGCCCTTGCGGCCTCTGGGGTGCGATCTTCTTTGGGAACCTCATTCCCCGCGCTCCCCCATCCTTGTCTGCGCGACATGCTCGGAATTCCCCATTTTCGCATTGGGTGGGGGTCGAAGACCATGTCATATTGACTGGCTGTGTCCATCGCGGTTTTGGCCGCGGCCATGTCAGCCACCGCGTCCATCGTGTGGACCTCCAGGTTGGCCGGCCTGGGATTCCGCAGCGTGTGGTATTTACAGACCGTGCAGTACGTGCTGCGTTTCAGGGCCTCTCCTATAATTTCCGCCGGCGCCCCCTCCGGGTCCGGGCAGAATTTCTGCCAGTTGATAGTTACTTAAGAATAATAGCCAATTGTCTTTCCGCGGCATGGAATAGGAATAATTTTACTCATTCAATCCCACGATACTCCGCTGAATGAAATCTTTTGTATGAATTATTTTCAATGCATTTTCATATATGTGTTAATGCGAAATGATATCTGCACAAATATATTTGAGTGTCGAATACGCCATATTTGCATGAAATGATGTCTTGAATCGCGGCGAGGACTATGCTAATAACACGATGCGGAGAGCACTTTCCTTTAAGGAATCGGCACATTTTCGAAAGGGAATATTCCCTATTTAAACAATCGTCTGCGGCGGGCATTTTCAGGGAAATGCAAATGCCGGCTCGCGCCGGCATTTGCATTTATTCCAACTAGGGATTTGTATTAAAGTTTTGCAGAAGTCTCAACGTATTAACACTGACACTCAATGATAGGAAAATTAATAATCGATGTACCCAACTCTCGTAAAAAATCATATTTGAATATATATATATATATGTGTGTGTGTGTGTTGTAGCGAGAATGTACTAGTAACACCCTAGCTATATAAATTTGTATCAATGTACAAGTTGTTTATACTTGAAAGTTAGCTGGGAAGGAAACTAGGAAAGTATATTACGAAAATTATGTCTTAACCAGCTAGGCTAGTGGACAGGGTGACTAGACAATGAAGTCAATGAAGGTTGGATGAGCAGAAGTCTCCAAATATGAGACAAATTCAAGCAGGTCATGGCAGTGCTTCTTCCTTGAGCTTCTTCATCTCCGCCTGGTGGAAATCACAACAACAAAGCCCAAGTGAGTGGAAGGGAGGTTGAGGTGTGCTGTGCAATTGCGACACCGCGCACAAGCTGGCTGGGAAGGCAAGGGAAAGCTGTGGTTTTGTGACATCGCGCATGGAGCTGGCCGGCAAGGCAAGGGAAGTAAAGCTGTGTAATGTGGCATTGCGCACGGACGGCTGGCCGGTAAGGTGGTGTGTGCTGTGCAAGTGTGACACGCGTGAACTGACCGGCAAGGCAAGGGAGAGCTGTGTAACTAGACATTGCGCACGCTCGGATCTAGCCGGCAAGGCGGGGTGTGCTATGCAATTGTGGCACCACGTACGAGCTGGCCGGCAAGTCAAGGGAAAGCTATGGGTTTGATGACAACGCCACGAGCTGGTCAGCAAGGCGGGGCGTGCTATGCAATAATTATGATACTGCGTACAGTAAATACCCAGTGTTAAGAAAACCGGAGATTCGGGGCCAGCCAGCAATATTCTCCAACTTGGGTACCCCGCCGCGGCAGTCCTATGAAAATCGCTAAGAATAGTGGGTCATTTTGTTTCAATCAGCCAGCAATTTTCTTAAATTTTCGGTGATAAACCCGTGAAAATGCGACATTAAAAAAATAAAAAATCGCCTGCGGCGCACCAATAAGAAATACGGCGCCAGCGCCCATATTTCTTACCACCCCCATATTTCATAGCTCAAAAAACCCAGCCAGCAATATTCACCAAATCGGTACTCTCAAAGAAAGTCGCTACTTTCTTATTGGCGGGTTTTCTTATTACTGAGTACTTACTGGCCACCGAGCTGGCCGGCCAGCAAGGGAGAGCTGTGACACGAAACCACCACGCAGCCAGCGATGGTGAGAGCGCGAACTCGATTATCGCGAGGACAACAAAGAGAATACAGCAAATACCCAATGTTAACAAAACCGGAGATTTGGGGCCAGCCAGCAATATTCGCCAACTTGGGCACTTCCTGCCGCTGTCCTATGAAAGATGCTAAGAATAGTGGGTCATTTTGTTTCAATCAGCCAGCAATTTTCTTTAAATTTCAGTGATAACCCCGTGAAAATGCGAAATTTTTGAAAAGAAATCCGCCTGCGGCGCGCCAACAAGAAATATGGCGCCAGCGCCCATATTTCTTATCACCCCTATATTTCATAGCTCAAAACCCCCGGCCGACCCAATATTCACCAAATCGGGTAACCTCCCACCCCTCCCCCAGCAAAGGCAGTGCTTTCTTATTGGCGGGTTTTTCTTATTCTGAGTACTTCTTGTATGTCAAAGAATTGGCACTCCTTACTTGAAGTGCTCCCATAACTGGTCATCTTTCATTATACTGCGAGGTCTTGAAGTCAAGTCGAAGCAATGCGAGGAAGTGGCGTCCTCAGGGCGGCGCCACTTCGAAACCTTGCATCGATATACGATACTGTGATCTGCCTAACCACACAATGCGGACACTATTAGATAAGTAAAACGTATCAAGAGTATTCAAGTTAGGTCGAGAACAAAGGTATGCGGAACTTCACAAATAGCGAGACGTTGGAATCGTACTTTCCAACGGTGGCGGGGTGGAGTGTGGCCCCGGGCGTGCCATCGGGGCTAATACCGCACTACCATTTGCCTCGTGTCTTGCATAAGTGCACGCAATAGAACAAACACCCATAAGAAACCCATCAGCCCAACCGAGGTTGAAAGACTTCGGTAAACGAATGCGGCAGAGCAGCACAACAACGCGTAGTTCCGTGCCTTGCCGCCGTGCCTTACGTAGCGGAACATAGTATAATGGCGTGGGCGAGGCACATCGCCCCAACAGCCTTTGGTTTGACGAAACGAGACGGGCACGTGACTGAACATAGGATGCAGGCGGCGAGATCTTGCAGGAAACTTCTGGCTTCGAGGAGAGGCCCAAACTCCATCTCGGCTACGTAAAAGCGTACACGGGGTAGATATCTTCCGCGGAGGCGACTCGCCCCGCATTGGGAATTTACTTCGGCCACATTTCGGCCCGTCTCGGCCTGAACCCAAAATTGCCCGCCGCAGGCGCAAAATTTTAATTTTAAGTATGACAATTTGTCAAAAATCGATAAAATTTTGGAAATTTATCGATTTTCCCCTCAATGCGACTCGGCCCATCCGCAACTTTTCCTTCGGCCCGCCTTCGGCCCGGGCCTCCGTGACACGGCCCCGGGCCGGCCAATCCCAGGAAGATATCTTCCCTGCGTACACGTCACCAAAGCGGTAAAGAAGACTGCGTGGTTGCACCGTGAAATATACGTATCAGCGTGGCGGCAACGATATGATCCTGATACTATGTGCCTATAGCGACGGTGAGGCTTCTTATCCCGACTAATTACATTGTCCACCTGCTCACTCGCTTCAGCCGCGCTGCCTGATAGTCATTTGCATTCTTGGACGCATCGCTTCTAGTTTCTTTCTGCTGTGAAAACACATCCCCGACCAGGATTACATAAAAAGGTGACTGCCGTCAACATTTCCGTATGTAAGTTTGTTTCGAGGCGCACACGGAATAGGATCGAAGAGGGTGATATAAGTGCGCGCACAGCATTTCCAGACACGCTGCATACTTCGAGCAGCAACGCACAAAGTGAGAGGAAAAGGCACGAACGTCCGAAGAACGTCTAAGTTGCCTACGCTACAAGTGCATGGCTTCTGGGTTCCCAAATATAATTCAACTCGAACGTCCACCTGTTTTTCAAACATAGCCCGCGGAGAAGACAAGAGAGTCACCTTGACGAGTTCCCGCAGCGACAAAATCTTATGAAAGCAAGATTTTGCTGCGTTTGACTTTCCGCCATCTTTCTACTACTATTTGCAAATCTCTCAGCTCGCTGTTTTCCACATATGAGGCCGTTCAGAATTTTGAATAGGAAATAATGAGACTTTCCAGCGTGCACAATGACTGTTATTCGTTCAGTCGAGCGACAGTATGGTTCTGAACTTCTCAGATGGACCGTTCGGTTTCTCGCACCTCCGCTCGTAAGAGACCTTTGAGTTCTCGACGTGCGTAGCGTTGCGTAGCGTTGCTTAGCGTAGCTCCCTTTATGCATGGGTATGTGGCATGTGCATCACGCACGTCGTGGCATGGCATTAGCATGGCATAACTACATGGCATCGTGATCATTTATTGGATAACCGAGGCAGTTGAAAAATCGGGACTCAGGCTCGGAGCGCAGCGGCCAGCGCAGCGCAGCGCAGCGCAGGTGAAGGGGTACGCCATCGTCACAACGTCGCGTCGCGTCGCGTGTCTTGATACTGTATGCACGACGGCACTCTATGGAAATGATCGCTGTCGTGCGTCACATTCTGAAGTGAACTGAGAACTCAGAAATGGAAAATGGAAAGCGTCGAAAAAGTCGTTGATGTTGAGATTTTAAGATTAGATAGTCTAGTGGTACTGTTGAGGTGACGAGTGAACGTCCGAATATAAATGCATGTGTCTAAAATGGTACGTTTATACGCATTGTGCAGTATGGAGGCTGTTATGTACATAAATTAGGTTTCGTGGTGCATTCTCGCTACAACATATATATATGTGTGTGTGTGCGTGTGCGTGTGCGTGTGCGTGTGCGTGTGCGTGTGCGTGTGCGTGCGTGTGTGCGTGTGCGTGTGCGTGGGTGTGTATTACTTGTCCCGGGAGGGGGAGGATATGCACGGGTCTACTTCAGAATCCACCACCAGAGCTAATACGGCGAACATCGATTTTCAGCAATGAGACACGCCAACCAGGGCTCTGACACAACTGTGCGCGATTGTCCACTTTTGACAGAAACGTGTCTTTTGACACGAAATCGAAAGTTTTCCACAATCTTGTCAAATTTGATGAATTCAACTAATTCAATTCATAAGTCCACGGAAGCTCCAATACATAGAGCACAACTATCAAACCCCATTCCCAATCAAATTGTTATTCGCCCCTGGCATTGTTGTTTTGTTAATCGCTTTTAGGGTACAGATAAAACTTCATTGACGACAAACAAACTGTCCTTCGATTCAAAATTTTCTTGACTGGTTTGTTTTTCGATGATTACGATTGACCCGGTAAGGAATAATCCATTACGATTGTCGATTGTCGATTCGACGACATACGAGCGCCGCGGGCATCCATTGTTCATCGTGTTTGTCCGATGTCCATTATTGTTTAGCCGTTCAATTCACGATGCCGGACTGATACCACACACGTTAAACCGACAATCGCCATGAACTGTATTACTTTGGTATTATAGTTGTCCCTTTCGTTGCGTCCAAGAAAAATAACGCGTGTCCACGCGTGCGTTGTTCCTTCTTTAATCTGAATTCCCAAGTTCCGAGAATCAGACTGTCTGAACAACTCAATATCCCCTGTTGCATATGCACGCTCGAGTAGCTCACGCAATGAGCCTGCGCGAACAACACTGCGAGATACATGAATTGTGGTGAGAGACGGCGCCGACGTCGTTCATAGACAAAGAGCACATATCCGGCGCAGTTCGGTTCGAAGAGAAACGTTGAACCCGATGCAGTAGACCCCGGGCCGACTGTAGACACACCCAACACTCAGCATGACGCGTATGTCCGTGCACCGGAAAGCATTTACGGAAGACCTAGAGGAGGAGCATGAGGATTCGGGATGAGGAATGCCATACGCATAACACACTATTCGATGAAAATGACATTATCATAATTATATAATTTTTGGATTTATATATATTTGGAATATTTCATAAAAATCAGGGTTTAGTGATATTTATGCGCGAAATAGGGATGCATACAGGCAACAAGCTAGAAAAGTGCAGTATGCGTACAATGAAAACACCGAAATATGCATACATGTACCATTCTTTATTCAAATGTTTACGACCAGAGTAATTTTCACCCTATACCGTCGAGGCATGACTGATACTATCAGTTAGGGCGGTCGACAAATCCTGCTAATTTATTCAACACACTTCATTTAAGCGGCTGCGGTCCCTGCTTCTGCGTCTTCTTCCTCAGACTCGTCACCCGAGTCTGCTCCCTTCCCCTTCCTCGATTTCTTCTTCTCTATTGGCTTCGTCTCGGCATCGGCATCCGGCTCGTCGTTAAAAGTTTGCAGCCGTTGCTGCGCAGAGCTGACCATGAACTGGTCCTTGTCGAAACCGATCGCATTCAAACGGAAAAATAATTAAATTAGATTATTTCTTTGTGATTTTAGATTAACTCAATTTCTTGTGAATTTAGATTAAGTTTTCTTTATGTCATCCGGCTATTACCGGTGGTCCTTTTCACGACTCCTGTTCAAATAATGTGCACACAGGTCAAACGCTCTCGAAAAAGCTTTAAGAAGGTTTGTCTCGCTTGTGATAATGGTGGGCGCCGTTGTAATAGACACTCACGGCGTGTTCTGCTTGAAAAAAGGGCCTCTGTATTTCTTCTATATCCTAAACCCTTTGACTTGCCTTTTACCGCTGCACGCGACCGGCAAGCATCTTTGAAACTTCCGAGTTTCAAAGATGCGTTTTGTATTTTGGGTGCACCCTAATTTTACAAAACGGCCGAGCGCTTCCCGTTTGTGCGGGATATTCACATTTATTCCATGGAATATTTCATATGGATTAACACACATAAGCACGAAGGCATCGGCCACGCATCTTTGAAACTAACGAGTTTCAAAGATGCGTTTTTTGTCATTTGGGTGCGCATACCCAAATAACAAATCAGCCGAGCACTTCCGGTTGGCGTGGGGTATCCAACGCTTGAATGTTGAATATTCATTGTAATATGAGTTAGCAAGCAAGGTTGCAAAGGCATCGGGACAGAATCTACGAAACTGTCCTATGCCTTTGCCTTTGGGTTTGGGTTCGAACGTACCCAAACCCAAAGATGGCAAACAGCCGAGGGCTTCCCGTGCGTCCTAACGCACGAAACTTGGCACGAATACTACCATGGTACATATATTTAAGTTACCAGAAGCTCAAGGCTTCAAGTTACTTGTGCGCGAAACGCGCAATCTATTTCTAAGGCAGATGTTTTGGGTTTGGGTTCGAACGTGACACCCAAACCCAAAGATGCCAAACAGCCGAGGGCTTCCCGTGCGTCCTAGAGCACGAAACTTGGCACACATACTGCCAAGATACATATCTTTGAGTAACTTGATAACTTGAAGCTCAAGGCTTCAAGTTACTTACTTTTTCTCAAGCAGAACACGCCGTGAGTGTCTATTGTGGCAAAGATGGCAAATAATAAAAGTCATTATGCGTATAAAGTCGTTATTCACGGCCGTGACTATTAGATTCACGGCCGTGAATCTTTCCGAATGGAACCAAAAACCGTTCGATTAAAATCGAACGATTTTTGGTTCCATTCGGACATATGGACATCACGGCAAGACAACTCTTCAGTGTAATATTTCGCATGGCATGGCGATAAGTGTAATATTCCGCATGGCATGGCGATAGCTCAACAGTAGTACAGTACAGCGTCATGGATGCATGCACCGGTAATAGCCGGATGAGATAAAAAAAACTTAATCTAAAATCAACATGAAAATGGGTTAATCTAAAATCATGAAGAAATAATCTAAATTAAATAGCCTATCCATTCAAACCACACCTCAAGGCGGCCATGGACGTTGAGCCGACGCCGCAGCAGCCGTCGAGAATCCAGTTGAGTGGATGACCTTCGTCATCCACCTTGCACGGATCGTCACCGAGCATGTGAACCTGAATTAGCTCCATCAACAGAGCTTGGGGGTTTCTGATGGTTGTTGACGACTCTGCCATCGCGTTTGAACATCCGGTGGACGACATGGAAGCCGCGCAAGAGTGACGCGCGGCTCATACGTTCAGCGTCCCCCATCTCAAAGTTAGACATCCACTGCGGCTTTTAAAGTCTCCCCGCGGCACCGGTCTTCACATGGTACCCCAAGACCCTGCATTCAAGGTCATTGGAGCGCACGGTCTTGTTGGGGTTCGTGTGCACGTTCGCCTTGTGCCGAAGAACTGCTCCGCGCGGCAGGCGAAGATAACCGCCGATCACCTCCGTAAGATCGTTTTGTTGGACGGAATAAACCGCAAAGAAAGCGGCCACCATGCCGTGGCGGTGGTCTTGGAGTTGAAATTTCCCGGGAACTTTTGCACGGTCTCCTTGGTCATCGCGTCGGGAGTCTTCTTCTTGTCGAGCGCGTAATTGCCGTCGACGATCGCCCCCGTCATAGGCAATTTCGGGATGTCCTTCAAATTGTCCATGAACCCCCCTAATTACATTTAAGGTGTAAATACAGGCAAGTACAGGTAAATACAGGCAAGTACAGGTCGGCCTGGTACAGGGACATACAGGGACATAGAGTACTGCTACCGGGGAGTATAGGCACTTAGTCATGCAGGTGGACAGGGCGCAAGCCTGTTTCACCATCGGAATCCTCTCCGGAAGAATCAGAATAATTTGCTACTCTGAGAGAAAGGACATGCATTCCGAATGCTGAGAACTCTCAACGGATGGCCGCAATTTCACGATTTGACTACCTTGAAGATACTTGAGAAGATCAGAACTTGAATACTCGTGCGGCGGTAATGCGGTATCTGTGCCATGTCTCACGTTCACGTGTAAAGTATGGGAATGACAGCAGCCATCGCGATCGAGACATGTTCGATATTCCCCCAGAACTTTCACCAATCCCGCCCATATTTCTGTTCTTTTTTTTTACACCTTGTAATCAAATTTTGACTTATTTTGAAGAACGCACCCAAATTTTGATCAAATTTTGATTTTTTTCAGGCCAAAAACGCACCCAAATTTTGAATCAAAATTTGAAAAATCCTGGCCAGGGCCAACCTACCGGTGCCTACTGGTACATATAGGCGCCTACTGGTATTTACTGGTGTTTACCGGGACCTACCAGTGCCTACTTGTACCTGCCGGTGCATAATGGTGCCTACTGGTGCCTACTGGTGCCTATTGGTGCCTATCGGTGCCTATTGGTGCCTACCGGGAACTACTAGTACCTACAGTAAACACTCGGTAATATGAAAACCGGAGATTTGGGACCACCAAGAATATTCGCCAACTTGATAGCCCCTCCCGCCGCGCTGTCCTATGAAAATCAAAGAATAGTGGGGTCAATTTCTTTCAATCAGCCAGCAATTTTTCTTAAATTTTCAGTGATAAACCCGTGAAAATGCGACATTAAAAAATTCATAGGCATCCAGAAATATATGCCTGGGCCCATATTTTATCACCCCACATTTCATAGCTCAAAAAAGCCAAGAATATTCACTAAATCGGGTACCCCCCCACAAAAAGCTGGCTACTTTCTTATTGGCGGGTTTTCTTATTACCGAGTGATTACTGTACTGGCGCCTACCGGTACCTACTGGTATCGACCTTCATTAATCACAATAGACAATATCCGACATAACGACGCCGACAAAATTAATATACGTTGTTATCATATCGACACCGGCCGTGATATCAATGTCGCGAGAGTGTTGTAACTTTGTGGAACCAGCATGCCGACTATGCACGGTGCTATATGGTTATATTAACTAATAATAATAAAACATTTACGCCGAGAAAACCGACGAAGTCATGAATCCGCTGTAATCATGCAAGCAGGCAACCGAGGGACAAAGGTAGCTGGAATCGTCCTCATAGCGCGCCCCGAAAGGCTCATCCACGTCAAATCGACCTAGGAAACCGCGGCAGTGGACGTGGAGGTGGAGCGTGGCCGCACCTCCATCTGTGGTGGGAAAACGAGGTGGGCTTTTAGGTTTTAGGATTTATTTAGGTTTTAGTTTTTTTAGGGTTTACAAGGATTTATAAGGGGTTTTAGGGGATTTAACCATATTTAAAAACATTTTCGAGTGTTTGCCTGTCGATCAGTGGATTTAGTACAGTTATCGATATACTAAATCGATGGATATACTATGGCGACGAGGGGAGCTTCTTTGAATTCCTTGTTCTCGGGAGAGATCTCGCCCCAGCAGAGGTAGGCGCGTTGGGTGAGCAAGGCTTCCAGATCTCCTTGAATGGTGGACAATACTGTACGCTACTTATGTGGACAACGAGGGCATGTCAAGAGGCTTGGGTGATAACTTTCCAGTCGAGGGGAGCCTTTTCCCGCCTTTTAACTTTTGGGTGTTGGAGTGAGGGATGGATTTAGGATTCCATTGGTGGTTCACCGAGGGTGCCGTTGGCTTCTCCCCGAGACTTTCGGCCAGATACTGCTTTTGACGTGGAGTCAGCAGCAGGCTTCGAGGCTCGTGTCTTACCACCCGGCTCTTCGCATGTGGGAGATATTTGCTCGATCTGTCAGTTTCCCATGCTGCTGGCTGGTCAGGGTGTTATTGTTTGGCCATGCCGTCCATCCCACATCTCTCATCAAACATGTGGTACGAGGTCGCTGGTTTCTCAGGGGACATGCCCAGTGTGCAGAGCTCCTGCTAGACCTGGCTCACTGCCTCCTAGTGCTGATAGTGGTGTGACGGGTCTGCCCGGCCTCAACAACGGTCTCTTCCAAGTCCAACTTCTCCTGCCCCTCGGATGTGGGGTAATTCTCCAATGCTTGCTCCGTTTGTGCCGCTACCACTCTTTTAATGCGCCAGTTGCTCTTCTGTGACGAGGCATTCAGCCTCAGATATGGCGCGGAAATAGTTCGGAAAAGGTGTGAGCGGTTTTGGGACGGTGAATGGGAAGCCTTTTTTCTGAATCTCGCCCTCTTGCTGCATATTGGCCAACTGAAGTCTCTCGGGAGAGATAGTTGTCAGATATTATGGAACTTATCGAAGAGGGCCAGTTCTCCAAAGCGATGTCATGCACGACTTGATCCCGCAGCACAAACTCCATTGAATAATGCTACAGTGGAACTTCTTCGTGGGCTACATCATCCGCGGTTAGTTCCGATTTGCCGGAGACGGCTGCTACTTCGTCTATTGTCCTGAAAGATGGGGCCTTTGATGCGAGGTGAAACATCGCAGTGCGGTGGGGATATATTAATTATCACAGAAACACAGGTGGAAACACAGACTCTCGGATAAGCTAAGATGAATAACATAAAATACTTAGGGCGCCACCTTTCCCCCAGAGTGAAAGAACGAATATGGTGCATTTCATACGAATCAGCAATGTCGCTATTTGAAAAATTTCGGCTGCGGCGCATGTCGGATCACTCGTAATACTAAAAGACCCCACGGTACGCTGCGCGTGTCGTGGGACCCGCCTCGCGTGTTGGCCCCCGCCGCGCGTGTTGGCCCGGCCCCGCCGCGCGTGTTGGGACCCGCCGCGCGTGTTGGCCCCCGCCGCGCGTGTTGGGACCCGCCGCGCGTGTTGGCCCCCGCCGCGCGTGTTGGGACCCGCCGCGCGTGTTGGCCCCCGCCGCGCGTGTTGGGACCCCCATGGCAAAATATTGAGGGTCTGGGAAGGGGTCCAGCCCCCTCCCCGGGACCTGAGCAGGTACGGGAAGAGAAGTATTTCAATTTGATGTGCCCCCGGGGTCAAAGCGCAGCCCTAGGGTGTTTATGCGTGTGCAACGGCTGTCCGAGTGACAGCGGAGACAAATTCGTGTGACACAGCTCTGACTCCGAGGCGGGACAGCAAGAGATAGGCCCCCACTTTATATGGGGGCGGGGGGGGGGTCGGTCTCCCCTTCAGCCTTTGAGGAGGAGTTTAACCAGCTCCATGTGGCTTCGGGCCCCGGACTCTCTCAACTTCGATTTGAACAGCTTCGTGCAGTTGGAGCCGCCGCTAATGCAGACGGCACACGAGCTGTTAAACATGCATGTCAAGAGATTGCGGCTAATTGGGTACCAGATTCGATTCATCCTTGGCTGGCGGGGTCTCGCTTGCTTGCACTTCTGAAGCCAAGTGGTGGTGTTCGGCCAACTTCTTGTGGGGAGGCCCTTCCACGCTTGGCTGGGAAAGTTGTTTGCCGGCAGATGCGGTCGTCGTGGGCAGCATTGTTTTGCGGAGCCCGCCGCCGCGTCCTGGGGCGCGCTCTTCAGCGATGCAACTTATTGGAGTGGGAGTACCCGGGGATGCTGAGGTATGATTGTGTCCATACAATACACGCATCGGTGGAAGCACATCCCGATTGGACGCTCGTGGAAGTTGACGCCCAGAATGCCTTCAACTCGGTTTCTCGGCGTTTAGTTTTTGAGGCAGTGGCTGCTCACTTTCCTGAACTGTGTGGAGTGGCAGAATATTGGTATCGACAGGCCGCCTACCTTGGGTCCCGGAGGGGCGAGGATGCGTGGTAAATATCACTGGCTGTCATCCGAGCGAGGAGGGGACACACGCAAGGAGACCCGTTGGGACCTTTCTTTTTTGCAGCGCCTTTGCAGCCTGTGCTTGAGGCAACCTTAGAAGCACATTCTGACGTGGTTGTGATTGCATTCCTGGACGACGTTCGGTTGATTGGTCTTCCTGAGCTGGCACGGGCTGCTTATGACACACTTCGGCAGGACATCGATGCTTGACATCGGGCTGGATCTCAACGTGATGAAAAGTAATATTTTCTCCCCGCCCCTCCGGAGAATGCCCCCAGTTTTCAGATGTTGTTGATGACAACGGCGTTCCTATCTCAGGAGCTACTGCTTTGGCCTCGGAGGGGACTAAGGTGCTGGGAGTACCCGCTGGACGGAGGTGACGATTTCGTGTCCGAGGAATGCGGTAAGATGGCGGTCTCAGCAACGCCGGTCCTTCCGCTGCTGGAGGAGCTGAATGATTCCCAATCGCAACTATTGTTGTTGCGTTTCTGTGCCAATCGGAATTATTTACATTTGATGCGTGGTGTGCGTCCCCATCTTCTTCAATCGGGTGCTTTACACTGCGACGAGGCGGTGCAGCGCAGCTTGCGGCAGATTCTGAGACAGCCCGTTGCCGTTGAACGCGGAGTCGGTGGCCATCAGTCAAGTTCCCATGGCCTGGGGGCCTTGGGTCTATCATCCATCCAACGGCTGTCATTGACAGGGTGGGTAGGTTCTTGGGCTCAGGTGTGGGCTCGTATGCGGCTTGGGGTGCCAGCCTTAGAGAAGCGCTGCCTCCCTAGTCTTTGCAGTCACTGGGGACGATTTGGCGGCGGGGAGGTTGGAACAAAGCCTCCATTCCTCACTACAGGCGCTTGGCACTTCGCACAGCAACTGAGTGGTTGAGGCCCGGAGAGATGATCATCACTTCCCGTCTGTGGGTTGGCCCGAGTTGGACTCAGCGCTTGGGTGGGGTCTTTTTGCGCAACCCAAAATTGAGTTGCAGAACGACCTTTCTGCGGTCTTGAACGGATCCGTTGGCTTGATTTATTTAACTAAGCTGCGCCTGCCTCTCGAGCTCGGTTGCTTTCGTTTCCCCAAAGTGGCGCCACTGCTCACTTGGCAGCCATCCCCGCGTCGCCTTCTTTTCGGCTTCCACCCACTCAGGCAGTTGTCGCCTTGGCTTTGCAATTGGGTGCCCCGATGCCTATTCTAGCTGGTGTTCATACATGTGTATGTGGTGCTTCTATTGACCCCTTTGGCTACCGCTACCTTGTCTATAACCGGCGTGGATGGGCTATCACGGCACATCATGCCGTTCGTAATGTGTTCTTGGCATCTATGCTGAAGTAAATCTTGGATCCAGCCTTTGTCATTGTGGATGATCGCAATCATCATAGGTATTCGCCTGATTGGAAGCCCGGCATCACAGTGCTTAACCATGATGAACGAGGCAGCCATAACGTGATTGACGCAAGCCTTGCATTCCCTTGTTGTGCATCGTATGTAGACAGGGCTGCTCGGGAGCCACTGCGGGCTGCGGCGGTACATGGGCGAGCCAAGAGGTCATTGTACGGACCAATCTGGCCTCGCACGCTTGTGCCTTTTGCGATGCAGTCTTTTGGAGGTTTGGGGAAATCGGCGCGGAAGTTCTTCGACAGTTGTGTACAGGCAAGACCGATTGTTTCAGAAGGAGGATGATACAACATGGAGCACGCGGAGCTTTTCGACATATTGGTTGCAACGGATGATAGTGAATTGCCTTGCACGGCTCGCAGGGAATTAGTTGCAGGACTAGTCATGATTATCAACATGGGTGAACGCTGGGAATTTGCATGTTGTTTTTCTAGGTAGTTGTTTTGGCATTTAAATGAGTTTGTTTGTTTGATATGCCTTTGACATTTCAATTGTGAGATGCGAACCTTACAATAAAGTTTCTGATACATCTTTACGTATATTCATCCATTATTAGATAAGTATTGTTCGTTCATGGTCGTTTGTCATGAAATAATCAAACATATTACTTGATTAATCACGTTATATCATTGTTGCTGTCCCGCCTATGCAATAATAAGGGTGCGGATTTAATTTATTACAGCGAAACAACAATGCCAGGGGTGTACCCTGCAGGATACCACGTCAGGTATTGTCATACACGTGTAATCACACTCATATGAAATACTTCAGTACATGGTCTTACCCGTTTTCTTGCGTCACTGAAAGCGTCGCGAAATGTGCAGCACTCGTAATTCTCGTTCTCACCACGCACGACGCCAAAAATTGGATCGAAATAGTTGAACATTTACCCATGCGTGTCAATACCCACTAGAGCTGTTTTTCCCTCGCATGTGCGGATCTACTTTCACTGCTCTAGGCATAGTGGTGATGTGGTGGGCGAACTATACCCATCAAACGTGTAATGTACTTAGCAAGACGGCTGCGGCGATCCCCAATGTAATAGGCGAAAAAATGTACGATCGCCATTAGTGTAAAAGGTGAAAGTACTTCCTCGGAGTCAGTGTTGTAGGCGCTATCATCAGTCCCTTTGCGACAAAGAAGATCAGCTTAGACTTATTACAGTGTTGACCTGGTTCGCGGGAAACAATTCCGCATCATGGATTATGGGACTGTCAAAAATCCGACAGTTCCATCACATGCACGTCCACGTCCGTTCGATGCATGTGATAGACAACGGTGGACACAGTAGACGCCGGCGGACAGGGGTGGTGTATAATGGGCCTGGCTCACCCTTCTGAACATACAGCCACAGGGCCTTTTGTCTCTCTCATCTCAACACCCCCCCTAAAATCGCATTCGGTGTATGGCCCGGCAAACATCTCTTGAAAGACGATTCTTGAAAAATGATTGACTTAGAGGGGATTGCAGATATGTAAGTAGTTTATGTGACCCCTCCAATAAATTTACCTACTAGGACACTTGTCAAAATAAATATAGTGAGCTCTTGTGTGTTCTGGTCGCACTTGGATCTTTGGTACTCTTAACTGCGTGAATGTCCTCATTGAAGCATAATCTACATATGTTCTCCAAGAACCCGTGTTGGTTCACCAATTCAGCTCTGAAAAATGGATTATAGCTTGCGGTCAGCAGCAGCAGCATACTTGGCAACGTCGCCCACAGCCACCACACGTGGCGTACCCTCCTCAGGGTCGCGCCCCATGTCTGACCCTATGGATGTGTCATCAACCATGGTGAAGCACGAAACATCTTTGAACCTGCTCGTTAACCGAAAAACCAAGCAGAACAATTAGCCTATCAGCAACATCTATGCTTGCAGTCTGCGTGCGATCATGAAGACTCTGGTTCCTCATGCCTCAGGGTATTCCTATGTCAACCGCACCTAGAACTTGCCAACGCTTAGATAGAGCCTAGTTTAGAGGCAGTTCAGAGAACTATGGCACTCAACCCTTTCGAAAAAGTGAATGGCGATGCTAGGCTACGAAGGTGTGAAAGTCAAGATGTATAGCCGAGGGTTCCTGATGAGCTTGTTACTACAGGGCTGCTAAGGGCCTGCTATAGTGTTTTGATCGCCTTTAGTGTTTTCACCCACCCTAAATTGTATTCTCATTCGGTAACTTGCCGCCAAGTTGAGCTGAAACAGCGCGAAAGGCCTGAAATATGCAATGGTTCCGGTGACTACCTCAAGGGTAGAAAACTAGAGGGGAAAGATAGAAGAGTGCCATCAAGAGAGAAGTGACGGGAAGAGTGCACACCTCCCGTCTTTGTAGGCGTGAATCTTGCCAATGCCGTCGAGGAACGGCAGTGCAATCATGGACGCGAATTCATACACCGTGGCACCAAGGCCGTCAACGAGATCGAAGCCCGCCAGAGCCGTGCCACCCGTGGCGATCAGGTCGTCTACCAGCACCACGCGATCCCCTGCTTTTACTGAGCCTAGCCGCATCACCGTTTCGTCCGTGCTGAGACCCCGCAATACAAGCAAACGTCAGCGATAATTGTTTTGTTCGCTATTTCGATCAGCGTAATGCACTGTTCTGCTTCTTTCTTTCAATATGATACCGTAGAGTTTAGTCAGCCTTGGTGAGGCAATAGGGAGAGTTTAGTCAGCCTTGGAGAGGCAATAGAGGACCTCGGGGCAGCTAAGACCGTCAGAGGGTTCCCTATTCGATCTCGAACCGAAAACACAATCCTCTTGTTAGACGAAAGGAGGTCCAGGTGGGCGTGAAGAGCATCTCGCATTTAGTGTTGCGAGGGCTGGGCGACCGGTAAATAGCATAAAATAATTTGAAAGTCAGTTCTGGCAACAACACTGCGCATATGATTCTGGACTTCGGATCTGACTGAGATATGGACAAAAAGTTTAAGCGTCGAGATCAAAGGAGGGGCGAGCCAAGGAGGGGATTCCGTCAAAAGTGGGTGCTTGCTTTGCAGAGGAGGTCGAGTAGGATAATATCTAGTGCTGTGGTAAATGAGAGCGAAAACCTGCTGTTAGAGTGGAGCAGGAGACCATGGGCCGCGCAGGACGCAGGAAAAGCCTTCAGGGTGCGTGAAGATGCTGAGTTGGCGCGGAGGTTTTTGCGAAGGGCAATGATTCACTCGGCTCACCTGTACTCGGTTTCGTATTTTCCAGAAGAGATTAACACACCGGGCAACTTTCCGGCCTTGCGAATCATGACGAACGGAATTTTAAGGGCCAGGGCGATCGGTGGACCGAAGATGAAGCCACGAGCGTCGAACCCCGCGATATGTGTCGGGCCTGCTGCTCCGGCCGCACGGTACCTCTCGACGAATAAGTCAATCACCTGTGAAAAAACAAATATCGAACAACTCTTACTTTAAGCCAGGCGGCCAATTACATCGATCTTCAAGCAGACCTATAGCATTGTGAATATCTGAGACAGCCAGGGTGCAATGAGGCGAATCTATCACAACTCAGCGCATACAGGAATATTGCACTAGCGTACCGTCTGAAAAGCCTTGGGATCCTCGGTGATGCCTGATATATCGTAGAAGCTGGGAACATCGTGCGGGCTGTATTTTGGTCCGTACCATGGCAGGTGCTTCGCAACGTACTGCACGTCATCATCCGTTTGATCAAAACAGAAGTGCGAGGGACCCAGTTCAATCACCTTCGGGGCCATACTAACTGAGCCTGAAGATATCGAGGACTGCGCGGCACTGACGCTGTATTGCCTGGGCAAAACTTTACGTTTGCACCTTGTTCGTGATACTACGAAAGAATGGTGAGTGTGTAGCTTGAAGTTTGGAATAGAGAGCACGATCATTTGGTGGGCATGAAAATTTGCGTGTGATGAAAGCAATGGATGGCGATGGCGATGCGATAGCATGACTGTTTATCGCGAAATCGGAATTCTCAGTTCAGAAATGGACATTGCACAGTCAACATTCAACAGTGTCATAAGCAGAACACGTCATCGATATCTCAGTTGCTTATGCTGCCAAATGGCATCGCAAATGGAATACCACCTGCGCTGATACGAAAAATGTCTTTCGCTGTTTCCGATATATTATTTTCAAAGTATTCCCAGCAGCTGATACTTGTGTAGAATACAAATCGCATTACATTGATACATAGCTTGAATACATATCACATCTCAAACATACAATGCGCTCCTCAATTTCTGCCCTCGCACAGAGATTAAAAGCTTCTGGCCGTGTAACGCGTGTGCTTCCTCAATATCCATACTCATCGCCAGGTCTAGCATGGACATCTCTGAGATCATATGCCTCTTCCTCCCAAAGCAGCCATATGCCACCCGTGGACAAATTTCTTTTCGACACGAACGGGTACAAATTCAGTGACTTGTAAACCGTTATGTTGTTTATTGCAAGTTCGCGCCTTCAGCCTGCGCTCGCCTCACCGACGCGCGCTGTCATCGGGAACGCACCGGACTGGTTTGATCTCTTGAGAGAACTTGTCGAGTTGATACCTCGAGGATGACGGATGTTATACTTTAGAACTCTGTGAGTTTCCATCTGTCAACGGGTGGGCGCCTGTGTGCTTCTTTTCATCGGAGCATGCTATCAAGGATCAAGCAGGTGTGAATCAGCCACAATCATCAGCGTGCACCGTTCGAAGTCGGGGCATCTCGGGGCGTAAACATTACTACTCGTCTGAATGATCTATTCATTCTGAGGATTGTGCTGTGTTGGGTTGGTCAGATACGTGGTTGTAAAGGGAGTGCTGACACCTGAAGAGGTCGCTGCTGCGAACGCCGCGGTGGACTCGCGGGTCTCACAATTTGAAGAACGTCATGGCGTCCTACGTAACAGCGAAGATGGTTCGTGGACCGTGCTCAGACTTCTGATATACAGTATTTCGTGCTGGATTGAGCTGGTGGAACAAAGGTTGACAAGGCCGCATGGGACGCAGGCACACCCCTCGCTGGGGACGGCGTGACCCCTCGCCTCGATATGGGCGGCATTCTGGAATGGAAAGACGCTCCCTTCCGCGATATCCTCGTGCATCCTAAGCTGATTCCTTACTATCGTGAGGTACGTGCTCCAAAGATTCTCGCCCATATTTCATCTCGTACTGGGCTGACGAGGGGAAAGAGAGCTCAAAATGCAGTGCCGGCGAGGTTTGCCTGCACATATTTTGAATACTAGCAACACGTGCACCCAGATCAATTTATCAGCACTTACACCAGATGTCTAGTTCCTTGTCCTCATTTTCGCTCTCTAGGTGCAAGTACCCGCATACTCATATGCATACCAGAATGGCATAACTCAAGGATAGAGTGTTTCATCGGCTTTTTTGTGCGGGCGGCGTGGTGTAGCTCGTTGGCGACGGCTACCGCTTGGATCACATGCCCCTTCTCATCGCTCAAGACAAGGCAAGACCCTCCCGCGGAGAAAGAAAGAGGCAGTATAACTAGATAGGTGGAATTCTGGCTGCAGCATTTCGTGAACTAGGAAGCTCAAAGATATACGCAGCAGCGTTCTTCCCTCACTTTTCGCGAGATGCGCGCGTTGTCATACTCCGTCTGTGTTATGGTTCCTCCCAGCCGTTTCCTGGAATTATAACACCGCGTTGAAACCTGTTTTGCTGACCTGAAGCCTGCGTGTTTCCCGTGAGAGATACTCTGTACCATGCGCCTGGGAGCTCTCTTTTGACTCGCGTTGAAACCGTTACGTGTTCTGCTCGGTTCCGCCACGAGCCGGGTTCCGCCATTCCGCCGGAATGCTGACCTCGCCCTCATGCAAACGATGTAGGGCTCTGAGGGTTTTTCCCTGCATGGTGGCCCTTTGACCGATGATGGCTCCTACAATCCAGGTCTCCAGTACCGGTGAGACCTTACCTCAAAAGTCCTCCCTGCCCTCCCCACCAGAAGCCAGCGTCTCCCGTTCCCAGAGCCAGCCCAGAGCCAACCTCCTCTCCTCATAGCCTACAGTAAGTCCTCCCCCATCCTGCGCACAGCCAAACTCTCCCTCTCTCTACTAGAGCCATCCCCCGATCTTGATGTCAAACGCCGATGCTCGGCGCCATAGGCTGTGGGGCCAGCTTCGCGCAGCCTCTCCTTCACACTTAGTGCGCTGTTTCCAGAGCCGCGCTCACCCTCACCTCCTCTTCGCCTCCTCCCTCGCCTCGCACTCTGCCTTTGTGAGGTGAGGCGGACCTTGGACGTCAAAAGACCGCTGAGCAGCGCCACAAAACAGCGCAAAGCAGCGCCACAAAACAGCGCCAAGCAGCGCCACAAAACAGCGCCAAGCAGCGCCACAAAACAGCGCCAAGCAGCGCAACGTTTCAGAAGGTTGCACGCCGAGTCGATATTCAGTTGAGCACGTCAGGAAGCGGTTTGAGCCGAGTGTATGTGCAAACCCATGCTGAGCTGTTCAGCGCAGCCGGCAGTGCGCTTGGCCCGAGGCGAAGAACATGGCGGTACTCATGCATGCAGGTTCATGAATGGCAAAATGTGGAACACGATGCTTGCTGTATCTGTTCAGCTCACTTCGTCAGGTGCCCCATTCCCTTGCTGTCCATCCTCCTCGCAACTCTCAGTGCCTTGCTACACTTGGCGAACTTCCTGAACCTTATCTCAGATGCCTCGCTTGATGCCTCGATTAAGCCGCTTGCTCAAATATTTCGGCAACCCTGTATGGGCTTTAGTGCATGCTCTCACCTGAACGCTTTAGAGCCGGAACAACCGCTCTGGCCACCTCAGCTGACTTTAGAGCCGGAA
>LGRX02015602.1:0-29551 GCA_001247695.2 Cymbomonas tetramitiformis | reverse complement strand
CCTCAGAGAACCCTAGCACCCACTGCACCGCCCCACAGAGTCGTTACTGTGGAAGGCGTACAGGAGACACAAATTTATCCACGGCAGGCAGGCATCGACGACTGGAAGGTGGGACACGTTATCTCACCCGATGTATCAAAGCTGAGCAGTGCTGGATGTCGATCGGATCGCGGCCGAACACATACTGCGCAGCGTGACGAGAAACACTGCAGCCGTCCAGACGAAACCTCAGCCGGTGCAAAATCTGATGAGTGGGAAGTTCAAGTTTTGCGAGTAAAAGTGTGACGAGGGCACCAGAGCAGGCTATGCTTTTTGGCCGGTACGACTCTCCGTAGCTTCCTTCACGTCTGTGAAATCTTAAGAAACCAGCTACACAAGTTACGGTGGTAGCTAGAACGAGGCGACGGATAAACCGTCCGAAGGCCATGCTCATGTAACGTCAGGGGAGCTGATGGCCGCGGACGCGAGTGCCTGTCTACCGCGGCTTTTGGGGATGTCGCCGGTCAAGCCTCATAGGTGTTCGACGGTTGCCCAAGGGAAGCTGAGCTATCGGGAGTCTCGGAACAAACGAGGAGCACGGCGCAGGAGTGAGCTTACGGACTCAGGCACGCTGGGCCGTAGTGTATGATGCACTGAGCATTCATGTGCGCCGCCGCCACCTGCAACAGGAACAGCGCAACCTCAACCATATGTTCCTTGAACATGATCAATGGCCTCCCCCAACGAGGAACCCCCGGGATCCGGCTCAACCATATCGCCCTTATCACTCGTACTCAACGGAGGAAATGAAAGCGCAGTCTGCCTCGCTCACTTTCACTCAGTGGAATGCTTTGTTCCGGCAAAAAGGGACTTCCTACGGAGAAGCAACGACGCTGTGCAGAATTCGACTCGTCAGATTTTGTGTACGAAGAAATCGTGTGAGGCAACGAGTTGAGAGGGACGACAAGATCTTCGGCGTCAAAAGCCTACATATCTCGAAATAGAAAACTGACACAAGGACAGGCAAGATACTGTGCGTCGGTTTCACGCCCGAAATGCAGTTGCCACAAATACTCCAAGTCCCTAAGGGGAGCAGTCTCTTTGAGCGAACCGACCTCATCCACGCAGCAGCTTCCAAAAGTGGTGTCCGCCAAAACGAAGAACCGGGGAGCCTCAGCGGGTGTAGGCTGTCCCGCCTGCTGTAAACTATCAACTTTGCTTTGGCAAGCTGTCTCGACGGCTTGGGCAACGGAGGCCGCCTCGCCAAGCTACAATACAAACCCAAATTGTTATCTGGAAAAGATGTGGTTGCAGGAGCGCGCAATCAAAATGGACAACGAAAGGGCGATTTGTGGACGCATTCCATATATGACAGCGCGCACCGTACCAGGTGATCGGGGAATTGCAAAGCTACGCGAGTGTACCCACGTGAGCATACGAAGTCAACAGTGCGAGCGATCTCATACCGCTCTCCCAAGCTTGAAGTTTCCTGGTACGAAAGGAAGTTTCTCAAAGAGGTCTTCAAGAAAGTCAAATGCTGTCCGCAGGTCTGTCATTCAGGGAGTGTGTGAATGTCATACCCGCATCTTGAAATTTCAGATAGTACAGTTCCCAGCGTAAAGCATGGATTATGTCGACAATTGCGAAACTCGGCGAGCGACCATACCTGAGATGCTGCCATTCTTATTCTTAGACAGAAGCGAATACGACTCGCCCTAAAGCGATTGAATTCCCAGGCAAAGCTTCTATCTTACGGAGTCGAGCGCCCGTGGCAGCTCCAAACTTCACTGTTCGATAGCTTCTCTAAGTAGACCTGGCAAATTATAGCTGCAGAATTCCGTGGCTTTTCTTGTGTTTTCTTACCGGGCACGGCGAACGGCGCACTCCACGGAACACCTGCAGCTGCACCCGATCGATTAGAGCCTCTGATGGTTTCGTCAGCTTTCAGGTCGTACCGTCATCGTCACGCTACAGTGGGTGGAACCCTATACGTAAACTCGCGCTAAATCGCGCGCGTCGACACGATAATGCTCGATATCGCGCGCGCGACGTATTTTTAGTTCGCAAATCGAGTCCTTTTGGGTTCCTAGTGGTCAAACTTATGCTAAAAATGAAAAATTCAATTGTCACCACACACTTTGCTGGAATCTGTAAGACGGTCGGTGCCCCGGTGGCGCTGCGAAAGCTCCTGAGTGACTCGCAAGCTGCTTGCCGAGGTGCTTCTTCTTGGTGTCGGTGTGTTTTTTGGGTTGGAAATAGCGATATAGCAGCTGTTGAGTTGACGGATAGCGCGCCTCCACC
This sequence comes from Cymbomonas tetramitiformis, assembly GCA_001247695.2. Classification (NCBI taxonomy): domain Eukaryota; kingdom Viridiplantae; phylum Chlorophyta; class Pyramimonadophyceae; order Pyramimonadales; family Pyramimonadaceae; genus Cymbomonas; species Cymbomonas tetramitiformis. The sequence goes on along the minus strand of LGRX02015602.1, from coordinate 27,271 downwards.
TTCACCAAGTACAACGGATCCGTCCATTCGCTTCGCCTCAGTTGTACGCGGAAAGCGAAGTTGTCGTTTTCAGATTCTACCGCGAGAGCCACTGCAAAGCTGCCGACTGTCATCTGGCCGTAGGTGACCTCCCACTGCGTGGACGTTGTCCACGTCCTACTCTGCTTGCTTTTGGGCTCGACCTTGGTGTTTCCGTTTACCGTTGTACACTTCTATCGGCGCTCGATCAATTCGGCGTTGGACGGCGCACCGGTATAGCGGCCGGCCGGCGGCAGCCCCGGCAGCTTCTATCGCCAACGCGGGCGCCTCTATCAGTCGAACCAAGGTGGCATTGCGCTCGATGGCGATTTTCTCGGGATGCTGGAAGGGTATCGCGGGCGCTTGACATTCTCCACCAGCAGTTAGGTGGCGTTGTTTCTCGATGACATCCTCGCGCCAAAACTTTTCGTGCACGTCCGTGAGCTTTGTGCCCAAAATGTCCTTCAACGCCTGTAAGGTATGCTCAAGCTTTTCGATGCCTTCTTCGGTAAAAGGAATCGGCTTGATGTATCCAGGCCCCGCGACAGGGGGTGTAGAAGCAAGCTTTGCCAATGGAGTCTCGGGTAACCATTTGGGTGAAATGGAATACTGTTTGTACTGCATGCCCACTTCGCCGTGCTCGTCCTTCTTGAACTTGAAAGCCTGCTGTGCTAAAATATTGTGGCAATCGAAGACGTGACCATCAAACCAAGAGCTGAAGTCGAAGATCTTCTCGGTGTGCTCGCACGTTACACCATCCGTAAAGCATTCTTGTGCGACCTCTATCATCTCGTCGAGCGTCCAAGCTTGCTTGCGTCGTAGACGCACGGAGAAGCGTGAAAACATCTGGTCAATGTTCTCGTGCGTATGTCCCACCAACAGAAAGTTGAGTTTCACCTTGCGAAAGACGTCCGTGTGAACCAGCCAAGCTGCGTATGCCAACATCAACTTGCTCTTGTTGGTGCTCACATTGTCAAGCTGTACATACAATACTTCCGGCATCGGGTATGAATTTTCCCCGTCCCCGTTGCGTCGATGCTCTTGAATGCGGAGGATATCCGTCCCGGTGCAAAACGTTGACAAGGAAGTTCGCATCGTCCTTGAAGTTGGCGTAGTTGAAATCCATGAAGCGGCCCACGTTCTCGATCATGCTCCCCATGTTGTGCACGTCAAGGAAGTCCTTAGAGTCCAGATGTTTAGGAATACGTCGAAAGTGTGGCAGTCGGGTGGTCCACTGCGTCATGCCATCGATGATCACCGAGGCGTACTTATGCCAAGTTTTGTTCATGGCAATGCTCTTGGTCATATTCGCTTTACGACCATGTTTGTAGAACTTCTGGCGCTCCGCTCGTGCGATTGCCAGATGTTTGTTGAGAGGCCCGCTGTATTGCGCTGTGCAAGGTACACAAATTCGGGTCAGTGAACAAATTACCTAAGCATATAAACACATCAAAAAGCTATTCAAGAATATTTACCTTTTTGAGATTTAGTTAGGCCTTCCTTCAACAACTTGAAGGACGCGCACCCATCGCACTGAGAAAATCGGTTCACCGATGGAATCTTAAGCCACTCGATGCAAGCTTCGTCAAATAATTTGTAGAAGTAACCGAGAGAGCATTTTTTCTCTCCTCATTCTCTTGCAAGCCCTCGATGTACTCGTCCCACAGCTCTTCGATGGTCAATCCATCCGAAAGGTGCTTCTCGGCTTTGTCAGGTTGGGGTTGTCCGTATTCGTCAGCGTATTTCTTGAGCCATGCAACGACCGACTCGCGTTTCAGGGAAATCTTGCGGTTGTCCTCCTCGTACGTCAATCCATGAACAAACGTGTGTCGGCCCTCGAGCACGCGTGTCCGACAGTCGTGAAGATACCCGTAGCTGATGCCGTAAGCCATTACTGGAAATGACTAAACGCAGAAGGCGGAAAGGCTGCGGTAGGCACACGGAAAACGGTTTGGGACAAAAGCTCAAGATGATTATTCAGATAGCATAATATAGCAGTGAGTGGCTTGCGAGCTGTGAGACACGGTGTCACGAGTGTGATATACCAGAACTGTCATATCAGACTGTCATACCGTGACAGTCCGATAAGCAGATTCTAGCACACCACCTCACACGAGGTGACACCATGTTCATAGCACACCACCTAAACTGCGGGATCCCTAGTTACTGCTACTAGGACCCAAAGTTTAATAACAGTGTAACATGGCCAGCAGAATAATGAAAAACTGCTAAGTTAAGCTAGAGGGGATGACCCCATGCTAGGCGGATACTACTGCACGATGCTAGCTAAAAGATCGCCGTTCATCCTGCTCCTCAGAGACCTCATCACGCCCCTTCGCTTCAGGCAGCCCATTCTTCCTCTCAGTACTGTCAGCTAGTGGTCAGCAGCGGTCAAAGATGCCGCCTGTCTGCTCGCAGAAATAGATGAATCGCCGAGTAAAAGAACCTGCCTGTCGGTTTAGAATGGACGTTGATCGCGAACTGAGAAAATAGGTCTTAACTGCCTGAAAAGTTCGGCTTACGAAGTCCAACTGCCCGCTAGTGGTCAAGTCTCATCCCGAGAAAACATCGGACCAGATTTCTGCCTCAGCTAGTGGTCGAAACAATGTCATGATCGCCCTGCCTGTCTGCTCAGAACACGCGGAAGAAAAATTCGGAACGCAGAAGAGAAGAAGATAATTCGGAACGAAGAAGAGAAGAAAGAACACGCGGTCAGCATTCGTCGTAGTAAACTTCACGAGAAACAACTCGCTGCCAATAAAACTCTGCACACTGATACACGAATATAATCAACCAGTGAAAGATCGTCGAAGTCAACGTCCACGGAATACAGCCCATCAAGCACGAAGCACCACCACCTAATGAGAGTTGCGGTGTCGCGCCAAGGACAAAATACATAATCCCCGTTGTTATAAAAGTTTCTAAAATGCGAACGTGCCGTACTGCAACGCGCTCAAGACAAATAACGAAAAAATGTCCGGAGCGTCCCAAAGTACGGCTCGAATATCATAATTTTGGCCGCGAGACGTGAAAAGTAGCTTGGGCCAAAGTATAGACCCCAAGCACCACCAATCCCAACGGTAATAAGCTGCCCGATCACAAAATGCCGGCGGGAACGAGGCCCCAAGCCCGCAATGTAAACATCGAAAATGCCCGGAGCGCGTCCATTCCGTTGAGAGCTGAGAAGGCACGACAACGAAAATACGCAAGGGGACATCGAGCAACCCAGCAAAATAAGATACCGCCAAGAGATAAGAAAACTGAGAGTTTAAATCCGTAAACTCACGACAAAACCCTCGTCGTTGTCCATCTCAATCACGTGTGCGCAACCAGATAGCGCAAGTCAATTCCGTCGAAAGAGTGCGGGGGGGAACAACCCCCCCCGATCAGAACGCTAAAATCCTACAACAATAAGAACATAAAACAGCAGTAGGAAAGCGTAAGGTTAGCCCATAACCTACTGGAAATGACTAAACGCAGAAGGCGGAAAGGCTGCGGTAGGCACACGGAAAACGGTTTGGGACAAAAGCTCAAGATGATTATTCAGATAGCATAATATAGCAGTGAGTGGCTTGCGAGCTGTGAGACACGGTGTCACGAGTGTGATATACCAGAACTGTCATATCAGACTGTCATACCGTGACAGTCCGATAAGCAGATTCTAGCAGCCATATAGTAGAACTTAAAGCACACCTGTTACAAAAGAAAAAGACACCGTCACTCAAAAATTATTAACACATTATCCAGAAAACGCATAAGGGTTTTTATAGGTCGGGCCAATTTAAGACGCTTGGGAGACATCCCCAACACTGCACGTCTGCAGGCGGGACGGCCGTCGCGTGCTCGTCAGCACTCTCCACCACGCCTTAAATCTGCGCAACCTACACCCTTAGTGGGAATCGAACCCACGAGTGCGAGGTTCATAGCCTCAGGCGCTGAGCGCCGCACCAACTCGACCAATGTCGCGAATATGTACACATCGTAAATTTAGAAAATTATAATACAATATTCCACATTCCTGTGATGAACAATATTACACAATCTGTCGCAAAGGCGTGCATATGATGGGACGAATATTGCCAGACCCGAGCAATCTCAACACTCGCGGGTAAACATAAACTCGTCTTTAACATTCACTCGTGTCGGTAATTATCCAGGCAATCTTAACACAGCACAAGCTCGTAGAGCTACAAAATTTTTGAAATTCTGATATTCTGAGATCGTATACTAAGCTCTTATATGCAAGCCCAAATTTCCAACATGTAAAAGAATAAAAACAGCAGTAAGATATATTCATCAAAAGATCGGTATAATAACCAAAAGTACGAATTATTGTACAAAACTGTGAGCAGAACTGTTTTAGCGGTCTAGCACTGGCACGCGAACAGCCACCTAGCACTTGCGAAGGCAAAACAATAATGAGTCCACTAGCCTTGACCTGTGGTCAGAGGTTACTTATATCTCAATTCTCTGTCACATCTCCCAAAACTGTAACAGGCTTCCGCCCTGAAATCTTCATCTAGCCAATGGAAAGTCACTATTCCATGCCAGCTTTAACAATGTTACCGTTTACCACATTCTGACTGACACGTCAGTGGCAAAGTAGTAACTGTCATATCATCTTATCACTTCTTGGTCACCCGATAATGACCATATCTTCTCTGGCAGGTCTACACTTCTCGAGCAGTCATCTTACGCGAGGCCTGTCATACTAGTCATATCTGTCACGCCTGTCACCAGCTGGACAAACCCGGCACGGTACCATGGGAAGCCGGCGTTTGTTACAGCTGTCGCAAACGCGTGCATATGATGGGACGAATACTGCCAGACCCGAGCAATCTCAACACTCGCGGGTAAATAAACATAAACTCGTCTTTAACATTCACTCGTGTCGGTAATTATCCAGGCAATCTTAACACAGCACAAGATCGTAGAGCTATAAATTTTTTGAAATTCTGATATTCTGAGATCGTATACTAAGCTCTTATATGCAAGCCCAAATTTCCAACATCTCCCATCTGTAGCTGCTGCCTGCAGTAGCACAGACTCAAATATGGGCTTGTTCAGCATACTGGGTCGTATCACCATCTGCCATGAACTTGCCCAAACTGAAAGTGAACATACAAATGCCTTCACCTTCTCCACCTTGTAACATTCTCGCTCTGACCAGAGGGTTCTTAAACACCAAGACCCACATACACCTGCGGTCAATAGGTCCATGTTCCAGATGTCCAATCACATGCAGGCGTCCAGACTGACTCAATCGTCTGAAGTACGCGGCTCTGCTCTCAGTCATATTTGTCAAATAGTAAGAGGGAACATGTACACATGCCACCACGCGGCTGACCATAACTGCCAATGGAAATGCGATATCCAGCGCTGCAAACCAGGGAGAGGTCACCACGGCATCACAGATGCCATACTTCTCCTTCCATATGCGATAGTTACCTGGCTGAAGTGCATCACGCGCCTCAGACCAACCCAGCTGAGGGTTCCAGTCATTGTTCATAAATCTCAATTGTGGCCATTGCTCCACCATCACTTCACTGATGACCCCAGTACCTGCCCATGGGTCCCATACGTCATCGATGGACTTCCAGTCCACCTCTGTCGCCAAGCGCCTCACCTCGGAAGGCACCGTGATGACCAGCTCAAGCCCCCACTGCAGCGCGCTAGCTTCGCGCACCTGGGCTCTGGTCATATGTCTTAATTCTCCTCGTTTTTCAACCTCTTCCTCAGCCAAGGCAGGCACCAGAGGTGCATCCCTCAGTTGCCTTGCCATTGCTTTCTGTTCTCGGTACTTCTTGCTCAGCACGGTGCGATGTCCTTCATTCCAGTGCCCAGGCATGCAGATCTTCATGGCCTCTGAGAGCTTGTCCTGTCTGCCCCAATCCACCTGATCTGGTATGTAGAGGAACAAGTCCTTCTCTTCCAGCATCATCTCTCTTGACGAGATAGCATGCCATGGCTGAAACTTATCTCCCTTCACCACACGACGGGGACCCACGTCTGCTGGCAGCAGGCGCATGTCTGAGGACAGCTTCTCGTTTAATTGCTGCTCCTTCATTCCCAGCCTGTCCTCCAGGACACAAGAGCTCTTGGTTTCCTGGGTCTGCACCTCGGCGTTAGCAGCTTGCATCCTCGTGCCTGAGCACCTAGGACATAGCCACTCGCCTTCTGGTACTTCATCCAGTGCTGGGATAAGACACCACAAATGGTACCCCTTGTTGCACGTGTCGCACAACAACATCTCTGCCTCTCCATCAGACTTCCTGCACACTCCACATGCAAGATGTCTACTGGGCACGGCTGCACTACAGTCATACTGGTCCTTCACCTGCAGGTGACACGGCGCAATGCTCTGAACAGTGCTCTTCTCTCTTAACTTGGTGGCGTCCTCAAGCACCACAACACCATCTCGTTGTATCTTGACCAGCTTCAGGATGGCGGACTTGGTGGCGACTTCCATGCCACTGCGAGGCTTCTGTCTGATGTAGACGAAGTCCCTTACCTTAAACTGGTGTGGCTTGGGCTCGTAGCCACCACCCCTTCTTCCTTCATAATGTAAAGTATCACGATGCTGCGCAATCTCCAGACTGCAGCCAGCATGCACCATCAACCGCCTCACTACCTGTGCTCTCAGGAGGAGGTCCTTGACTCGGGTGTCCTTGTCATCACTGACCTCTGGACTGAAATCCATGCTAGGCGCCTGCTTCAGATCTGGCGGCACCACTGCCTCTTGGGCAAACAGCAAGGTAAACGGCGCCACTCCTGTGGACTCTTGGCGTGCTGCATTGTAACTCAGCACGAGTGGCCAGAGTTGCTCATCCCACTCGTAGTCGAGGCCCTTCTCCAAGGCGATCTTCTTAAAACAAAACTTCATTGTGCGCACCACTCGCTCGGTGAGACCATTGCCTTCTGGCGAGTCTGGTGAGGTGACCCTCCTGTCTATCAGACAGTCTCTGCATAGCTGCTCGAACTCACCCTCGAACTCTTTGCCCCCGTCCACCAAGCACTCAGCTGGCGCACCGAAGACGGCTAGCACATGACTGCGAAATGCTGCCGCAATAGTGCTTGCCTCCTTGTTGGGGATAGGCACACAGACTATGAATCTGGTGTAGTGCTCGGTCATGATGAGCACCCTGCTGTTACCAGACCTCGTTACCCTTCTTGACGGCCATGCCAGGTCCAATGACCAACGATACATGAATGACACGATCTCAAGAGGGGACAAGCATGCCTCCTCCCTCGCGTAATGAGTCTTCACACGCTGGCAGGTCTCACACTGAGTGACCACTGCCTCCACGTCCTTCTTCAGGTCGGCCCACCAATGTCGCTGCCACAAGAGATGCTGCGTGCGCCTTATTCCCCAATGGCCAGTCCTGGAGTGGTACTCCTTGACCAATGTAAGACGGTCAGCAGGCTTGGGTATCCTCACCTCCTTGCCCGACAGTGTGATCATGTAGATCTCGTCCGTGGCCTCATCCCACCGGTGCCGTGCTGCGCGCCTCTTCACTCGACGGACTTCATCCTCTGGCAATTGCACGCTGCCACTGGACTTCAGCCATCTGAGGCACCACACATCGTCATGTATGTCTCGATGCTTATCGCGGTCAGCCTGCTGCTCAGCAACACTGGCCATCAAGTCCACAAATCTGGTGGTACATGCCAGCCTAGGAACTCTCATCTCTTTATCTTTACCAGGCGGACTCCAAGCAGGCACCTCAGCGCGTGCTGGTGGAGTTGCGCCCTCCTTCACGAAGTGACTCTTGTGCCTCTGACGATACTGTTCAATGGCGTAGAGCTGCCACTCCTTCTTCTTCTTCTTCTTCTTGGTTCCAGCCTTCTGTCGCTGAGCACCAATTCCTTCTGCACCTTTCTGCCCTTGCGAGCACATTATCTGCAGCTTCTCTTCCCAGTCGCGGTGGCTCATAGTCTTCGCCACCTGCTGAGTGTATGCGTTCGAATTTCCAACCCATTCCGCCAGCAAAGCTTGCCTCTGCTGAAGGTCCGACCTCGCGTGGTCTGCCCAGTTGGTGTCTACAGCGATAGGCTGTCCTGGGGAATTCTCCGCCACTGGGGACTCCTCGCTGTGAGGAAGTCCCTTCCTGCTTGCTTCTGCGACCGCCATCAACGGTTCCATAGCCCTGCGATCCATGGCCATGCCCAGAATGCTTGCCAATTCTACGTCGTTCAGGCCATCAGTCATGCGTAGCTCACTTGCGCTGTAGCCCATGGCTCGCGCTTTCTCGTCGAGGTTCACTTCTCGGGATTCCTCCTCAGTGTCCTCATCGGCAGTGCGCACCACGGTGCCCATTCTCGCTAGTCTGAATGCTCTCGACCCTTGCGTTGCCATGATGGTGGGAAGGGCCCTCAACGGTTCTCCCACCACGTTCACCACATAGTGGGGTGCGCGGTCTGTCCTTACCACCGGTCTGGGCTGCCAGCCCTTGCATAGGATTGACGATACAACTCGCCCTTCTGGCCTCGCCACCTTGCCCATCACAGAGCGAAACTGGTGGTTCTGGAACAGGTTACTCCAGTACGCCCTCAGACGGTGTGCGTAGGCGCCTGCTTGTGCTGCATCAAAGGACACTGGGCGACCAATGACGCTGGCAATGTACGGGAACACTTCGTCCCTGATCTTGGTTCCGGGTCTGTGCGACAACGGAGAAACGTTCTCCAGGACATAGCCTGGGGGCTTCTGCTGCTGTAGCTGCTGCAGCGTGGACAGAAGCCGAACCACTTCGTAAAATAATTTGCTGTGCCTGCCATCCAAGCCTGTGAGCGTTCCAGCAGGAGAGAGATCCTGGCATGGAAACCCACACACCATGACCCACTGACGTCCTTGAAGAGCCCCTGCTCGTATGAAATCGGCGCTCGTTGTGTCATGTAGATCATGGGGTAGGGCCCCAAGCTCTATTGCACTGGGCGAGATAAGGCCAGGATATCGTCTCAGTAGCGCCGTGCACCTGGCTCTGGCCACTGTCTGGCTGCTCGATGATATATCTTGATACAAATATCGATCCACCTTTATTCCATTGCGGAGTAACATCTCTAGGCCAGCACAGAGGCCTCCACACGGCTCGTAGCACACCACACCTTCCTCCCGAGATCGCGAGAAGAACCGCTTGTCCAGCACTCTGGTGTCCACCTTCTCCGGCTTCAAGATGCGTTCACCCTCAAAGTACTCATTGCTGTATACAGCAGGACTTCCTTCACCATGCGTGCCTCGCGTGGGTCTCACCAGGCTCAGCGCCTTCCAAGCCGCTCTCGCTAGTCTCCCAGAGTCGACCACCAGCTCGGGTTGGTCTGTATCGAACATGGCTGCGTGGTTGCACTCCAATTCCTCTTGATGGTGTAAATCGAACAAGCGATGCACCGGTCCCGTGCCCAGCTGCTCTATGGCGGCCATCTTGCAATGGTTGGCGACCTGCACCTCTGGCGTCACCTCTTCTCCTGGGGAAGTGTCCCCAGCCAGCATAAAGCACAGGCTGTCGCAGAAGTCTTTCGTGTAAACTTCCCCCACGCCTGCGTGAAGCGCAGTCACCTTCTCCCTCTCATGCCTTGCTCCAGTCTCGTCTGTCGTGGACGGTAGTGGGTAGCGAGATGGCACCTCAGCGTTGCTGTTCTTGGCTCCCGGGCGATATTGCACCGTGAAGTCGAACTCCTGTAGGCTGATTGCCCATCGCAGGTGCTGTCCCTGGAGGTCAGCTTTCTCCATCAAGGTGGTGAGTGGCGAGTGATCAGTCACCAGCGTGAAGTGGACGCCATGCAAGTACTGTCTCAGCGTGCGCACTGCCCACACCACCGCAAGCATCTCACCTTTGAAGCTGGCGTACTGCCTCTCCGTCTTGCTCAAGGAACGACCGATCGCCATGCAGATGTACTCCTTTCCATCGTCATCCTTCTGGCCCAGCACTGCGCCAATGCCATAGGTGCTCCAGTCGGTGTACAATATGAGGGGCCTGTCATAATCGATCGGCCTCAGACATCTTCCAGAGCAGAGTGAGTCCTTCAGGTCCTGGAGCGCCTGGTCCTGCTCCTTCCCCCAAGCTCCCTTGATATCGGTAATCTCTTTCTTGAGCAAGTCGTTGAGAGGGCGGGCCATCTCAGAATAATTCGGCCCCCCTGGCTCACCTACCAGGCCCTTATAGTAGTTCATCATGCCCAGAATGGAACGGCGCCCAGTCTTGTCCTGGGGCCTCGGAAGCTCCTGGATGGCCTTGCACTTTGCTTCCTGCGCGCCAATGGAGTTGTGCCCGATGCGGTAGCCCAGAAAGTCCACCGTGGCTGCCCCGAAGGTACTCTTGCCTGCGTGCAGTCTTATGTCAGCGTCCTCCAACGTGCGTAACACCTCCTCGACGTCCTTCAGATGCTGCTCGGGCGTGGAGTCCGTGTAGACCACTACGTCATCGACGTATGCCACCGTGCAATGCTGCAGGTGACGTAGCTCGTAGTCCATGATTCTCACAAACGCAGACGTTGCTCCCGCCGCCCCAAAATGCATCGAGGTGTACTGGTACAACTGGTTCTTCCACCAAAACGCCGTCTTGCTCCTGTCCTCTTCCGTGGCCATAGGAATCTGGTGGAAGGCTTTGGTGGCATCCAGCGTCGTTTTGAACCTCGCCTTTGCAACCTTCTGGTAAAGTTCCTCTGGTCGATGCGGCAGAGTGTTGTCCTTGAGAGAGTGCCGGTTGACGCCCCTGAGATCTACGCAGAAGCGTGTCTGGGTCCACAAGTCAGTCTCATGATCCTTCTTGCCAGCCACAACGACATTGCTTGCATGCCTGCAATGTTTGGCCGCGGGCTCTATAAAGCCATACTCCAGCAATTCCTTGCAGTGAATGTCGATGATCTCCTGCTCGCCCGGGCTGTACTTCCTCGGCCTCTGGTAAGAAGCCTTGGACTCGTCTATGAACGGGATGGAGAACGTGTTGTGCTCCGCCTTGCCCTTGTAGCCAGTCAGGTCGTGAGGGGTGTTGGCGAAAGTGCCCTTGCATCTGCGAAGAACAGCTCGCATTTCCTCCCAATGCTCCTCCTTGAAGTCAGGATGACCTCCAAACGTGGCATTGAGCTCTGTGTCGAGCCACGCTGCCTCATCCTTGGTCACAGTCGTGTCACCCAAAGGCTGAAGCTCGTCCAGCACGGTGTACGGCAAGACCTCATCCCGCTCCGCGACGTTGGCCTCCCAGCCCGGCTCCCATTGCCTCGACGACTGCTGAGCCTCCCAGGAAGTGCAGGACGACGCACCCCAGGCATTCTGTGTGGATGGCACGGTACCATGCGTAGGCACACCCTCCGCCAGCTTGCCGGCGACCCACAAAATTCCGCAGAAAAGCAGAAAAAATCGCAAAATTCTGTTGAACCGCACTGCGGCTACCGGCGGGTTCGAAGCGAAGAAGCACGCCATCACTCACCACCCCCCGTGCGTTAAGCGAGAACTCCCACCAGCAGCAGTAAAGACCACCAGCGTGAAGACAAGCGCCAGGTACACGGCCTGCGCGACGCGATACAGCTGAAGATTGCGGCGAAGCTGCGCCCAGCGTGCCGCAAAACGTGGCTTATCCAACCTGGCCGGCAAAGCGGGCAGGTGTACACGGCCCAGCAAGAAAACCTGAGACCAGCGCAAGGATGGGACCGTCCATCCTTGACCAACTCGGCTGCCATGTACGCCCAGAGGAATGTCGGCAGCACGAGAAGCAAGGCGTGCAACGTCGTCAGCATGAAGACCAGCGCAGACCCAGAGCCAGGCGAGGATCATGAGGAGCACGGCCTCAGCACAACGTGACCAGCACGCCAGGGAGATAATCACCCCCCGGAGGGGCACCACGGCCCAATCCTTTGCATGAACGTGGCGTATTCCGGCATAGACACCTGTGGTGTGCACGAAGAGGAGCCCAGCGTACCAGACGTTGGCGAGGGCCCACAGGACCCAAATGTCATAGTACTCACGGTGGGGATAACGTCGAGCGATCGGCCACCACATCTGTAGTGAGTCCCAGAACGAGGCGACGCAGCGCCACCACCAGGCCTGAAAAGGGTACCGCAACCGATGCCAGGCCATTGCTTCCAGCATTGCCCAAATAGCGACTACGGGCACGGGACCTCGTCCCAACCACCACCAAACCACTGCACTGCCTGCAAGCGTGAAACACGCCCGCAGGACTCCTGGCCTTATGCGGACTGCCTGTGCTGGCAGCCCACGGCCACAGCGTTGGTTGCTCAGAAGGGCCGCCCTCCCGCTGCTCCCGGGAAGCCCCTCTGAAAACGCGCTCGTCGCCGTCGCGTGTGGTCCTCAAATGCCTCCGTTGGGCCCATCTGCTCCGTCACAGCACTGCACGTCGAATGCGGGGAAGGCGGGCACCGCTGGGTGAGGTTGGCTGGTGGCCGGGGTGCTCGCGGCGCGGGCACGACACGGGGAGTCGCCTCGCGGCGGCCAGCAGAAGGAGCGGACGCACGTGCACCATCGCTTGCCTGCGGTCTTTGGACAGCCATGCTGCCAGCCGGCCAGCGTTGCTGACGTACAGGGCGGTCGTCGACCTCGTCCACGTACTCAGGCCTTTCTGCCACTCGAGCTTGAAGTGCGTGCGGCGCAGCAGCCGGAAGAAGGCGTTCCTCCAGGGATTCCAGCGCTGTCCGTACCCACGGAGCGGCCTGCAGCTTGGACCCCCACAGTACCTGCGTGAACTTGCGATCCTCCTTCATGAGGTACTCATCGGTGAACTGAGTGTGCCAGCGCAAACACCGCTCATGATCCTCGAAGATGTAGTAGACTGGCTTGGCGTGCGGGTGCTCCCGGCAGCACAACACATGCGCGGACCGATGCGCAACGTAAGAGCACAGCGTTCCCACACAATTCCTCGCTTGCTGAATCTCACTCATGGCCATACTGCACTACATCGGCATAGCCCGACGCCACCGCCCCCAACAAGCTGGAGGACGTGGTCTGTCCCCCCAGAGGGAGACGCCAGCCTGCTTGCGCGCAGGCAATCGTCTTGTCGTGCCTTTTGGCGACGCTGCTGGAGATCCCTTGACGATCACGTAGTTGGAGACCTCGTCTGGCATAACACTCACCCAGCTGAAACAAGACAGGGCGGCCACGGCAGCGGTCCACGCCATACTTCACCATGAACACAGTGAGGTTGCTGCACGGCTTCAAGGCTTCCACCTCGTCTGTAGTCAGGAAGAAGGAGTGCGACGACTGGGCGGACACGCTCGTGGCGTTTTGGACAGCACTCCAATCCGACTCCACTGAAGGCGGGGAGAGAGGGTTCCTTGTCGGAGACGGGGACAGCGGTGGCGTCTGAGCCGTGGATGGCTCGTACGGCGGGGAGGGAGGTGCATCTCCTGGGGAACGCGATCGGGCATCACGCCCGACTCTGATTGAGTTCGCCCACGACCCCACGTTGGTCAAAGTAGGAGATGTGGACGGCGACCTGGCGCGAGAAGGGCCAGCGGCCGCATTCGAGGGTCCAGCTGCGGCGGCACGCGCGGGTAGAGGTGACGACACACGAACATTGCCCACCAGTCTGTCGTCGCTGGAAGTAGGGGATGGCGTCAGCGAACGCACTGTCGCCTTGCGTGGTGGCGAATTCGACCGTGTCAGCCTCTCACGACTGAGGGACCTGGTCTGAGACGGCCCAGTGGTCGCGCGAGATGGTCCTGCCCCTGCGGCAGGCGCAGATGGCCGCGACGTCACGCGCTTGACCTGTGGTGGCGGTGGCCTGCGTGCTGCATCCGCTCTGATCGCGGTGTGCCCCTCTTGCTCAGTGTTCACACACTTGAGCATCCTCCTGTTTTCCCCAAGCGTAGGTACTCCTGGGCTGCTGCATTGTTGGCGAATACTCTGCCGGGCCCTCCGAGGCCATCATCCACTGGGTAGAACTTGGCGTTGGAATCCAGCGGGACCAGCTCCAGGGGCAGCCGTTCCAGGCCATGCCTACACCAATCTTCGTAGATACCATCCGTGAGGGGCTCCATGTCCACTGGCTGAAGGTACCTGAGCAACCGATATGCCCAGACACCAGTGCTCTCGTACCAATGAGGGAGCTGAAGCTCTTGCAGCAGCTCCTCGCCATTGAACACCGCCGCATGGTCCAATGTGCATCGCATCAAGTCGAGGTACTGCGTGGCCGTGTTCGGCTGAACGCAGAAGACCCGCTTCTCCAAATCCCACATGAGAGTCCCAGTGACCTCACCGCTGGGGTAACTTAGCAGTGCTTGGACCTTGTCCTGCAACACCTTAATCATGCTGGTGTCGAGCATCATGTCACATCTTTCTCGGGGGTAGATGACACTCCGCTTGCTGGCGCTGGACGGTATGTGCGTGGAGTAACTGTCGCCGAACGACCAATTGTCACTCCCCTCGTCCTGGTGCAGCTTCTGGTCAACGCCCAGCCAACTGGGCCACTTCAGCTGATCTCTTGTCACCCACTTCTGCTCACGACACCGAGCGAACTCCACACAGACATGTTCGTCAGAAGGTGGAGCTGGCATGTCTTGGTCGGGATACAGGACGATGCGGCAAAGGCGCGCGATGTCGTGCCTGTCTCGGTACAGCCTCTGTTCCCCCCATCTGTAGTCAGGAACGACATCGTCCCCTTGGTCGTCCCAGAACTGTCTGACCCTTCCGCCCACCCAAGGGATCGGGCTCACACAGAATTGTTCGAGAGCGCGCTTCGACTCTGCCAGTACGTCAGACGCCAGTGGTCCCAGCGCACTTGTTCGGCGATTGTCAACGGGACATGTCCACGTGACAGCTCGCTGCAGCAGGGCTGCGGTGTGAACTGGTGCGAGGTCGTGGGAGTTCGCCAGGCTCTATCGGCGAAGGTGAAGGCGATGGCACCGGCGACACCTCACTGTCATCGATGTGCTCGGAGCGCACACCGGAGGCGGCTATCCTCTCCTCCCCTGCGCTGGGAGGCTGGTACGGCGGCCATTCACAAACCAGATCTTGGCCAAAGATCTCTGTCGTCAAGCACACGACTGGGTCCACTCGCCTGGGTTGGTTGGGACGCTTGGGTGGCGTCATGTCCACCAACGGGAGCACCACCTGGGTGTCCATGCCCAGAATCGAGGGCGCATGTGACACAGCCACGCCACTCCCAAGCTTGATATCAATCATGAGGGAGTTCTTCAATGGCCCAGTGCCTATCAGCAGATCCCAAGAGTTCTCGGGCTCAAACGTCACGAAGGCATGAAGCCGGTGAAGCGTCATGTGTGGTGTACCCGCAGCCAGTATGACGTCCACGTGACAGTAGTGCGTGAACTTTGTCGGACTGTTGTCACACCTGGTGACTTTGGCGCCGGTGCTGGCCTCGTACACTGTGAGCCCCAACCGCCTGACGACTGAGATGGAGATGCTGTTACAGTTGGCGCCGGTGTCCATGAGAATTGCCCGATAGAGCATGAGCTCACCACCAGAGGAAACCAGCGCCAAGCCCTCATAAAGGGTGGCATTTTGCAATTTGCAAATAGGCTGGACCTGCGCCATCAGCAGCGCCTGATCCTCGGTCAAGTGCTGCCTCATCTTCTCCCGCAGTGAATCATAGGCGCGGGTCTTGATGGTGCCAGCCCGGACATGCCCATGGTCACTGAAATCGACCACCCCCAGGTCACTCGCACAGGCAGCGGCTGCACATCGGGCGGCGGCACTGTCGACCACGCCGTCGGGCATCTCATCCAGTGGCATCTCTTCGTCCATCTGGTGCCCTGCTGTTTCTGCTGCGGCTGCTGCTCCCTCTTCCGCCTCCTGCACAACTGTAGCGGGCATGTCCTCAAGCTGGTGCTCGTTGACCTCGGTGGGCTGCTCGACCGCGTCCCCTGGCTCATTGTGTCTATTACCCGACACTAAGTTGGGTGCACCCAACCTAAGAACCATATTTCAAACGTCAATAACCCCTCGAATATCCGACTTATAGTGCCAAAACAATGCTAGGCCATGGGCTACTATGTTCCCTTTGAACAATGGGTACAGTAATCACCCACCTTTAAGAAAACAGGGATTTTGGGCCAGCCAGCCGTACTCATCGAGTTGGGTACCCCCCCCTCCCCCCCCGCCAGCGTCAGCGTCATAAGAGAACTCGAAGAATAGTAGATCGCTCATTTTCAACCAGCCAGCTTATTTCTTCACTCAAGACGTGGACACTCACCTCAGCCCAGCGACTTTCTTAAAATTTTCACACCGCCCGACATGGACCCAGAGAGCCGTGCGCAGCTGCGTGACCTGAAACAGGATTTTGTCGACGAGATTATTTCTGAAGAAGACTACTTGCAACTTAAAGAAATAGTATTGAACGCGGTTAAATCTAAGGCATCAAGCAAGAATGAAGCCCCCCGTGAGCCTCCGTCTCAGCCCACGCAGCCGAGGGAAGTGTCCCCTGAGATCGTGGAGGTTCTAGAGCTTCGTGATATTTCCGACAAAAACATTTCAGTGGAGGAAAGTGTACAAGCCGTAGAAGTCCCAATGTCCCTCGTTCAATCCTCTACACCTTTCTCGAATTCTAGCTCTGCAGTCGTTCGCGTTTCAGGTCAAAAACGACAAGCGTCTCGTCTCTTTGATTTCGGATTTAGGCCTCACATATAGGCTGAATTTCAGCTCATATATAGGCTGAATTTCAGCCTATATCTGAATTTTAGGTCATATATAGGCTGAATTTCAGGTGATATATAGGCTGAATTTCAGCTAAATTTTGCCTAAATTCTATTATATTTCCTTAAATTTCCAGCCAATTTTCTTAAATTTAAGAAAGTGCATTCTCGGTAGTCAGCCAGCACGGTTATCTCTTATTTCGGTCATTTTCTTAGCCGAAAAAGCCAGCCAGCCGTACTCATCGAGTTGGGTACCCCCCCACCCCCCAAACGCTGGCTAGTTTCTTAACGTCGGGTTTTCTTAAAGGTGAGTGATTACTGTATGCATTATACCTCTATAATCCAAGATTGTGGGATATAATGAGGCCGTTTCAATAGGGTATGTGCTGAAATAATCCGGATTTCTCTTAGGTTGGGTGCACAATACCTAAGAACTTGGGCAATATAAGGGACTCCCCGTGGCACTCGAAGGTCCTTTGGAAATTCGGAGACCTGTGTCATCAAGTTCTCGAGTTGCTCTTTCTGCAGTGTCTTGTCAAAAGTTTCATCCGAGGTCATCTTGACCCTCAAAATCTCGGTTGAAGTAGCATGGGTAGGTAAAACCCCAAAATCACTTGGAAATTTTACAACTTTTCCTACCCCTCGCATACTTCCCAAAATTGCTCACGGATAAGCTTGATTCACTCAATAGTGTAGATGCGTGTGTAAAAGAGGACATCTTCCCCGTCATTTTGAGCTAATAAAAACCAGAATCCGGTAACGACAACTCCCAATAATCCCACCAAAGGGTAAGCTGGGTGCACCCAACTTAAATGGCTCTTAAGTTGGGCCCACCCAACCACCGGGTAATAGACAATTGCCCTCGAGCTCCTCCAGGGCCATGAGGTTCTCGATGTCCTTCGGAAGGTCTATGGCGCGCTGGGATAGTAAGATCGCAGCAATCTGCGAGCAGGTCCGCATGGAGCTGCGGAGATTGGACGCCAGCAGGTGGAACTTCCTGCTGAGGACGTTGGGAGGGATAGCTCTGGGCACCTGGGCAGCCTTGTCAAACTCCTCAGGCGTTTTGACCTTGAAGCCCTGCATCTTCTGCGTATTCCCCAGGGCAACTGCGGCCCTGGCCTGGAGCTCTGGTGTGTGGCTCACACCAGCGCGGTCGCTAACACCCAGCCCTTCATCGGTGAGGCAGTCGCACTCGTCCACATCATACTCCGCTCGCTCGTTGAAGTTGGAGTGATACTCAGCGTCGTCATCACTCGCCTCTGACTGGGCCTGTGCCTCGGTGCTCTTGACTCCCTTGGTCGGTGCTGCTGCCTGCAAGCCTGATAGCTCAGCAGCGAGCTTCTCCTTCACTTCGGCGCTGGCTGCCACCTGCTGCTGCTGCTGCTTGGCCTCCGGCAGCTTGAGCCACTCCTTCGTGGTGATCCCCATCTTGTGCTTGTCGAAGCGATGTGCGATGTTGTAAGCGCGCAGCTGTGCGTTCTTGACTTCATTCGGGTACTTGGAGTTCTGCCGGTCCTTGTGGAAGTTCGGGGGCACTCGGGAGTCACGACAGCCAGTCCAGCAGCGGTCTGGGGTATGGTACAAGCGCGTGAAGCAATACTCGCACTGCCCGTCCTTCGGAGCGTCGGGTGGCGGAACTCTGCCGTACGTGGCCTTGTTCCTCTCAGCATTGTTCGCCTCCCTCGGTGGCTTCTTTGCATCATCATCGCCAGGCTGCGCCGGCTCCTTCTTCTTGTTGTCCCTGCGCCTGTCCCCAGTCTTCCGGGCAGAGCCAGAGCGTCTCATGGAAGCCACCAGCTCGGGGAGGTCAAGTCCGAGTTGCCTCGCCTCATAGCAAGAGTACACGCAGCTAGCCCTGCGAACGAGGTCCTGCTGCTGCGCCAGCGCCCAGGCGTCAGCATCGTTCTTCAGCTTATCCTGGACATCTACGATAACCTCCAGGTCCTCCCACGTGACCTTGTTGGGGGCAGGATGGCTGACTCGCAGCTGCTCGGACACGCGCTCCCTGTACTCCTTGATACGCAGCCCCTTGATGCATTCCTCGATGTCCTGCCTGACGATGGAGTCCTCCACCATCTTGCCAGCGTTGAGCGCTGACTCCCTGCGGCGGCAGCTCTTCACGTAGGCGAGGCCATCTTGTTCGGGAGTCTGTGACTTGGCGACCAGAAGGTCCTCCTTCTCCTTGGCACCCTTCATCAAGAACTTGGCCTCGAGTTCTGCAACGAAAGCCCTCAAGGCCCAGAAATAGTGAGAATCCTCCTTGACATCCGTGCCTGTGAGACCCTTGGTAGAGGTTCCCTCAAATTCCCACTCGTCAGACTGTTCACCATCGACATCGCCATCCTGGAACCTTTTGCAGACTACTGCCCATGTCACGCGCCTGGCTTCAGCTCATGGAAAGGAGGTTGTGCACAGCGCACAGAGCCCTGGAAAGAGTCCCTCTCAGTGAGATCATTCATGACATGATACGCGTGTGAAGCCATGAGGCCATTCTTCATGTATGCAGCGCACCACCAGTCATAGGCGACTGAGGTGGAATGGTCATCCCCTGCTAGGAACGAAGGCAGGCCGTCTCATAATGATCTGTAATCTGGCTGGGACTCCCTTAGGGCCTTCTTCGCCTGTGGGCTGAGCCCCTGGAAAGTCGCTGACCTCATGTGCCTGCGTATCCTGGACTCATGATGAGCCCGCTGCACCTCCCCCACCAATTCAACGAAACGCCTGATAAAGAGCGCCCTATCCTCATTCTTGCCACCAGTGTAACAAAGCTTCGTGTCAGCCTTGTCAAGTGCGTCACTGTCCCTGTCATACTGGTCCATCTCGTCTAAGCTATCGAGTGCGAAGGGAAACTGACTGGCTGCGGGCACTGAGGCTGCCACTCCTCCTGCAAGTGCTGCTGCTGCTGCTGCTGCTGCTGATGATGGTGGTGATACTGGTGTAGAGGGGCTGGATTCTGGAGCCGACCCCCCTGTGCTCATATAGCCAGTGATCCGCCTCTGACTATTTCTTTCCCGAGCCAATCGCCGTGCCTCGCGTTCTGTGGACTGGACAGCGGCAACGCTCAACTCCGCTTCACCCTCCGTGGTCAAGTACTGCGTTAATGCTCAATGAGTGAGGCAAAGGAGGTGTGCCCTCTCTCAGCGCAAAGCTCGTTCACCAGCAGGATGCAGGCTTAATTCAGGCTGGTTTAGGCCAGTGCACTGAGTGCCCCTGGATTCACACCGTTCTGAACAAGCAGGAGGGCGAGACGCGTATAACCAGCGCAGGCCCAAGGGTCCCACAATATGTCTAGGCGCTCTGAATCAGCAGCGGATGCAGAGTACTCGCGTGAGAAAGGCTTAAAGCTGAGCCAGTGTGCTGAGCACCCCTGGATTCGAAGAGCCACTGTTCATCAAGAGCACAGAGGTTGTCATGGGAACTCTTTCTCAGCCAAAGCACCAGGAACAACGTCACTACGCAGAGCTGGGGGCTAAGCCAGTGTGCTGAGCACCCCTGGATTCGCAACACCACTGCTCATTAAGAGTCCAGAAGTTGCCATGGAAGTTCGTTCTCAGCCCAGCAAGCAAGAGTGCAAGTCGCTACGCAGAGCTGGAGGCTAAGCCAGTGTGCTGAGCACCCCTGGATTCGCAACACCACTGCTCATTAAGAAGGTGACCGGTGTCATAAGGGCCTCACCAGTTGCCAGGTACCGCAGGAGAGCTAAGAGAGTTTTAGCAAACATCTTCAGGTGTTCCAAAAATAACCAGCAACACTCCAGGCTGAGCCCGCAGTACTCAAATCAAGTCTGAATTCACCAGATATCTCTGCCAGAACAGTAGATAATATATATGAAGCTGACCCAGTTACTGCCTTCAGGGCTGATGCCGCTGCTAATTCTCTTGTGAACACACTCCTGCTTCAGGCTTAGGCCAGTACACCAGGGGTGTCCCTGGATTAGCCGTCAGACAGGGTGGCACCGTCAGGGAAGCCGTAAGGTGTAAGGCCACTCATACAGGTAGTAACTCACTGCTAATCCACTTCTAATTAGTCAGCCCAGGCAGATGCCGCTGCTAATTAGCTTCTAGGTCGCACACTTGCCTTCCGGTTAGGCCAGTACACCAGGGGTGTCCCTGGATTCACTTCAGACAAGGTGGTCCACTAGAGGGACCGCAGGAAAATAGCTGCTCATTAAGGTGGTCATTCACCGCTGATCTGCTCTGTCGCTGCCGCCGCCCAAGCTGATGCCGTGCTGATTAGCTTATCAGTGAAGCAAACCTGTCTACAGTTAGGCCAGTGCACCTTGGGTGCCCCTGGATTCACTGTAGAACAAGGTGGTAAAGCTGGGCATATTGCAGGATAATAAAAGGCCGCTCATTAAGCAGTAAATTCAGTGCTGATCCGCTGCCGCCGCCACTGGTAGCCTTTTTCCGTGCAAGTACCACCAAGTACAGAAAAGAAGAAGGGTCCGCCAGTGCACCTTGGGTGCCCCTGGAGTCGCCTGACTTCCGAATCCGCTATCACAAACTGCTGTTAACTTCTCGCCAGAGGGTCTCTACTTCCGAATTAGCACTGAAATAAAAAGCCGCTCCGCGCAGGACATTATTGTTTTGTAAAAGAATAAAAACAGCAGTAAAATATATTCATCAAAAGATCGGTATAATAACCAAAAGTACGAATTATTGTACAAAACTGTGAGCAGAACTGTTTTAGCGGTCTAGCACTGGCACGCGAACAGCCACCTAGCACTTGCGAAGGCAAAACAATAATGAGTCCACTAGCCTTGACCTGTGGTCAGAGGTTACTTATATCTCAATTCTCTGTCACATCTCCCAAAACTGTAACAGGCTTCTGCCCTGAAATCTTCATCTAGCCAATGGAAAGTCACTATTCCATGCCAGCTTTAACAATGTTACCGTTTACCACATTCTGACTGACACGTCAGTGGCAAAGTAGTAACTGTCATATCATCTTATCACTTCTTGGTCACCCGATAATGACCATATCTTCTCTGGCAGGTCTACACTTCTCGAGCAGTCATCTTACGCGAGGCCTGTCATACTAGTCATATCTGTCACGCCTGTCACCAGCTGGACAAACCCGGCACGGTACCATGGGAAGCCGGCGTTTGTTACAAATCTATCACAAGGTCCAAGAAAAATTTCGCTTTGGCCAGAGGCCGTTCATTAGCTAATGAACGGTTCCCGCAGCCAAAGTGTCTATGTGTGAGTCGCGCTTTGGCCAGAGACCGTTCATTAGCTAATGAACGGTTCCCGCAGCCAAAGTGTCTATGTGTGAGTCGCGCTTTGGCCAGAGGCCGTTCATTAGCTAATGAACGGTTCCCGCAGCCAAAGTGTCTATGTGTGAGTCGCGCTTTGGCCAGAGGCCGTTCATTAGCTAATGAACGAGTTCAAATAAACATACCTGTTTCTTGGCCAAAAAGTATTTGAAGTCGAATGTATCTTCAGATCGAAAGCCGTTTTTTAGCAAGTCCTTCACGAAGTATTCCTTTCTATCTCTTTGCGACATGCTGAAAATGTTTTCGCGAAAACACTTAATATCTGCCGATGAGAAAGATAGGCAGCAGTGCGACTTGCAATTGCACCTAATGGTTTCTGCCATGGATATACTATCAGCCTGCAAACGTCGATGCTTGATACTAATTACGCCTTCATATTTCTTCTTGCGTATGTCGCATTCGTACGGTTTGCGCACAGCAATCTGCTTGTTTACTTCACCGTTTAAGAGTGTCTCCATCTAGTGCGTCTAAACTTGTCTCTGAAAATTCTGTATCAAGTCTGCTTTTATCTCATTTAAGTCAATTTCTCGCAAAGCGCGTGTCCCGGAAACGCGTGAAGAATTGGAGCTAACTTCCGATCTAGACGTCAAAGGCGCGTTCCAAAGGGCCATTTGCGTATTTGCGCTCGGGGCTATGCTTGGAATTGGCTCCTGATCAAAGAAGTCGGCCACTATTTCCATATAATCTTCAATAACTATTTCCGGGCACGGTTTGCAGATAATCTCGCAACCCTCATCAAAAGGAATAGAATTCACATTTTCGTCAAAATTAGCCGTCATTAGCTTATGAAGCCGTTTATTACGTTCTGAAAATGATATGGACTGGCGAGTCAACAGAGAATTTCTATCTTCTTGGATCGATCGATTCTCGATTTCATATACAACAACGGCTTCTTCTGTGATTTCAGCTGTGCTGTCTGTGATTGCATCTGTGCGATGTGATCTGAGGGAGTGTCCATCTGCTGGAACTGTAGTGTCAGACTGGAAAGGACTTCTTCCGAGATACTCTCAACCCGGCCACTTGCTTCAGTGGCATGTTCAGGCTGATCTATCGGGGAGTCCTCATCACTGGTACCTGTGCAGTACCCGGAGAGTTTCCCTGAGGAGCTGGAGCTGATGCTGGAGCTGGAGCTGCGACTGCTGCATTAATGCTCTGCTGATTCTGAAGCTCCTTAACCAGGGTGTTGACTGTTTTTAGGAGCTTATTAGACTCACTTTTGCCGCCCTGATTATTCTGTTGCCGCTGTCCTCTGTTCTGATTCCAACGAGGATTAGGAGCTGGAGGATTGCATTTTATGGGTTTCCCATCTGCTGTGCTTGTGGCGAAGCAATCCTTTTGGATGTGACCTGAACGACCACAACGTTGACAAGACTGGGAAGAAGAAGAAGAAGATGATGCTGATCCCTTTCCTTTTCCTTTTCCCTTGCTTTTTCCTTTGCCTTTCCCTTTATTTTTCTGGGAATTCTGGTTGGCCTGATTCTGATTGCCACGGTCATATGGCTTGTTGCCACGACCTTTATCCTTTTCCTTTTTAGCTGGACCTCCTGACTGTTCCTTCTGTCCCCTATAATGTAGGGTCTCTGCCTGCTTCGAATGAACTACATAATTCAAATCGAGCAGAACCTGTGTGGTTTGTGCCCACGACAGGTTATTCCTTTCATTTTTCGTAAGGAATCTAAGATGGAACTGTTTCCTGAGATCGGATTCCATATTGCTGACAAACCGGTCCTTAATCAGGACATCCTCCAAATCAACTGATGCTAACGAAACCAGTGATGTAAATGTACGTAGGTAATCCGAGAATGTTTGGTTACCCTGCTGCAGTGCCATCAAATGTTTTTTGGCAACTGACTGCTTATTATGGGGATTCCCGAACTGCCTGAGGAATGTGGTCCTGATTTCTTCATATGTGGCATCAGGTGTCTTTGCCACGACATGAAAGAAATGTCTGTCATTATTCTGGAGGAACAAGGTAAGAAAGACTGTGATGAGATCCTTGTCTGCTGCTCCTGGATAGGTGAACTGGAAATCCTGTCCGACCCTGTATTCCTTTGGTGGATTCATTTTCACCTTTGGAATGAGTGCTGCTGGAACTGGTGCTGAGTGTATCTGACCATCATCTGGGTCTGTGAAGATAGGCGGTGCATAATCTTCTGAATAGTCCTCTTCTGGCTCCTGAGGCTCTGTTTCTGGATCTCTATATCGACTCATATATGGTTTCATTCTACTGATGGCATCAAAGTACCCTATGTCATCATATCGGGTCTGTGTATCAGCATAACCCACTCAACCATTTTGGTACTTTAAATCTGCTGAAGGCATCATATGAACCCATGATATCAAAGAACCAATTGGCCGGATCTGCATCTATTGCTGGTACTGCCATCTAAAAAACAAACACCACACCAACAAAAACCTTCAAAATTGGATGTGTGTGTGTGTGTGTGAGAGAGAGATATATATATTTGTACATGTACATGTATTATGTTTGTACATTTATATAATGAGGTGAAGTATGAATACATGATGCCACCTTCTTCCCCCCTCAAGGAAGTGTGACAATCATAGGCAGTTGTCAAGTGCCTAAATACCTCATCAAGTAGTATGCAATCCTTATAGGAAGCAACTATACAGTTCTTGGGATGTTGCCCTACAGTTCTTGGGTTGTTGCCCGAAATATCAGTCATGTTGTGCTGATTTCAGCATGACCATAATGCCAAATATAGTGTGTTTCACTAGTGTTTCGTGGCACTTTAGGGTTACAGGGGTAACTGTTACCCTAATCACCTGCAGTGACTTTAGGGTGTTACATGGTATCAGTAACACTTATATATATCAAAATTGAGCAGCATGCATCTTTCTTTGAAGGAAATAAGCAAAACTGTACTCAGTATGTCACTGTTTATTATGTGATCTCTGAGGTGTATGTTACACCCCTATGGTTTTACACAAGATTTTTAGGGTGTTACACTGCTCCATTTTCGTGGCATTATTTTTCCAGGTACCTTAATAGGTATAAATTTGGAATCCGCGAAAAAATTGGACTCAAATTTTCATTTTGAAATCTAACGTATTAGATTTTCACCTATTTATGCCACTTTTGACTTATATATGTATATAAGTCCCAGTGTATACTATGATGTATACATCTTTCACAACTCTGTACGTATATCTCACTTGTACACATGAAATTGAAATTGACATTTTTCATGGTGTTCTGTGAAGATATGTGCATGGCCATTATTTGGGGTTTTACTGATTGAAACCCATGATATATAGACCAAACCCTAATACAGAGTACCCCAATATATAGAGTTATCAATAGTGAGTTGCAGTCACTTAAGTGATATGTCAGATATCATTTACTTAGGCATATGGCAGTGCGCTGGAAGTGTATCAAAATGATACCTCCAGTCTCTAAGTAAATCAGAACAATGCTTGAACAATTTAATCAAAGCAGTGTCTGTTTAGTTAACCTCTATCAGCTATATCAGTGTCAAGATAAATTCTGATCTGTGAGATTTACTAAGAAATGCATTGATATGATCAGGTGCTGAATCAACTGTCAAAATGCATAGATGATGATGGTGTTGCTCCAGCGATAGAATGAAAGGGCATGGACAGTACTCAACAGTGACCAGCTGCTTTTTGAGTACTGTATATTGCCTTCGGGTCTGGAGATATTCTCCATCCAGCCCTTCAGCATGTGGTATGATCCTGCTCCCTTATCTATCGCCATCACTGACATCCCACACGCACACGTGTTTGTGGGATGGTATCTATGCATCATACATGGGAAATTGATGTTATACGTTGATCATATACACTTACTGACTCAGTGTAATGTCAGTATATCTTCAACATGCATTAGCATAAATATTAGTGTGAGCACTGTTATATGTAGTTTTATAGTGGTGGTGTACTCTGATGTGATCCCATCAGATGGTATACACAGTGACTATATATTGTACATGTGTTTACTGATTGAGTACACTTAAGTAAATTGATATAGATTAATCATACAGGTTAGTCTGTATACCACTGGACAGCATATAACAAGTATGATGTATATCAATATAGTTAGTATACTGCTGTAATCCTGTACATCTCATCATGATGAATGATGAGTTAATTGGTATATTTTCACAAGTAGCTCCGATGCATATCCAATCTCCGATTAACAGGAGAACAGTTGTCCAATCCCAAATCCTCCGTCATGGACAACTGAGCTAATTCCTGTCTTAACAATCGAGATTGGCATCTTACACTATTTGGATTTTCAATATAGCGCTGTACTTGCAAGATCTAGCATGTATATGAAATATGCATGTTGCAGTGTGATATAGGTGTACAAGCCCATGGTCGGTTAGGCGCGGACAGATCGCCATCGAATCGATCAACAGAACTACACGATGGTTTATTGATAAGCCCTTACTTTTTATTCCTCTGCATGTACATCTATGTTGCACTGTCGTTATATGTATGCCAAGCCGTTATCGTGATCAGGCTGGTATTTATGCATGTGTATATGTATGCTAGATTTATGTGATCAGGCTGTCACTCGCATATCATCACAGCATTTGTATAACGATGACGATATCGCACACACTACTATGCACAGCATGTGTGTGTAATGATGATGGCGTCGCACACACTATTTCCGCGCAGCACGTGCGTGTATACTGATGATGGTATCGCATACACTATTTCTGCGCAGCATGTATGTGTATTGTTGGGCATCATTTTATCATGCGTCCCTCTGCGCAGCATTATGCGTCCATCTGCGCAGTATGTGTGCGCCCACTTGGTGCAAAATTGTACGAACATCGAGATCGCACACTATGTATGCGCGTGATACCTATGTATGTCGCGCTGCATACTGATGCATCACACACCATGCGTCGCACAGTATGGAATATGATCTCCGCACATCTGTGTCGCACAGTGCGGATGCGAATGTCGCTGATAACGAGATTATGTGTATTTCTGCCGCGCTTGATGCGAATCATGTACACTGACGCTCATTTTTCATTCTCGCTCATCGTACCATACCCTGCGATATTTGACAGCATACAATTCATGTACGATTCGTACACTCGTGCGCACACCTTGTCGCAATATATTCACTGCTGAAATGCTGTTGAATGCGAATATGGTCGCGCTGATGATATTATTGCACAACTCCGCTGATCGCTGACGACGTATTGCAGCGAAAGCTGTCGGATATGTGCAGATATTCGACGTATATATATATGCGAACTCAGTCGCGCCGTATACAAATCTATATATGAATGTGTGTCAAGTCTGCTGCACACGCTTGTTCTCGTTCTTCGCCTGAGCGGAGGATACCACTGTCAGGGCTCGCTATGCGAACGCTATGTTGAC
>LGRX02015600.1:0-12166 GCA_001247695.2 Cymbomonas tetramitiformis | reverse complement strand
CCCCCCCCCCCAAAAAAAAATGTGAGAAGCAGTTGATTTCCATCGCGGCTCGGCCAGCCCATACTGTGTCACAGCTGACGTTCATGACAGTGTCATCAACTTTCATTCTCGAAGCTTTACGCTTTACAGACTGCGTCTCTTGTCATGTCATACGTCTAACGTCTTATGTGTCAATTTCCAGTCGACCACATCCAAATATTTATACCGTCAATAAAGTCTTCATCTTATTTTATTTAATACTACAATGCTGAGTTATATTTATACTCAACAGTCGTGAAACTGTGCAATTCCAATAAAATAAAATTAAAATTAAATATTCACCAATTAAATATAAAAAGGCTTTGTATTGAATATTCTAAGTATCAAATTATATACTGCCGCGTGCGACACATACTTATCCACGACTTACAAATCGTTTCGCAGTTTTCATCTACGACGCTAAAGTGCGTAACAGGGGTTAAATTGGGTGGGTGTAACGCGTCTCGCTCGAAAAGCGTGACGCTCGAAAAGCGTGACGCTCGAAAAGCGTGACGCTCGAAAAGCGTGACACAAAGCAGTGTTCGTTTTGGAATAGCTGGTTTTCGGCGAAATGAACCTTTAAAAATTTATACACAAAAGCGTGACATAAAAAACCGGATTTTTCAAAGAGAGGGACAATCTAAAGATTTTTCCCCAATACACAAAAGCGTGACATAAAAAACCGGATTTTTCAAAGAGAGGGACAATCTAAAGATTTTTCCCCAATACACAAAAGCGTGACGTCATAAAACAGACTTTTTCAAAGAGGGGGACAATCTAAAGATTTTTCCCCAATATAATGCATATTATATATCACACAGACCGAAGGAAAACGAAGCGTCCGGAGGCAGTCCGTCGAAAGGCGGGTGCAAACTCTAAGATGAGATAATAAAATACTTAGGCTGTTTTATTATCGGAGAGCGAACGATGCACGGATGACCACGTGGCACCTCAGGTCGAGGGGTGACTAGAGACGGTATCGCTGCCCCCCTTATAGGGGGCAAAAGTCGGTGCCTCCATGACACCACCTCACCATGAAGAGGTGAGGTGCCACAAGAATGCTTCATGCATGAACACAAACCCAAAACCCTAGCTAATAAATGTCACAGGTCCAAAGGGACCTTTTCCAGTCCAACTAGAAGCGGATCCCCGCATCACGAAGGATAGGTATCGAAAGTTTTCGGTCGTATCGATATTTTTCGATAGGTCTCTCACGGGGAGGCTGAAGTTCCCCCCCCACTGTATGGGGGCTCAGCTCCTCCTAGCATCACCCCTTGCTGCGTGTGTCACTGGTCGTGTGTCACCGTATGACACACACCTGCTAGAAAACTACTGCCGTAATTCTTCTATCAGTTTTGTATCACCGGTTTCCCCCAAGCCACTGCTTTCTGAGTCCCTGTTTCAGTGATATTGTTATATATCTCTATCAATATATATACACATTATCACCTGTTCTATCAGGTTATCGGTCCCACTTCACGTGAGTGGTGATTCCGGTTGGTTCGGCTCGCTTCGGTTTATCCGATTCTAAAAAACCGTCAGCACCGTTTTGATTACCTTCAACGCGCAGCTTAATTCAACTGCGTACCGTAACAACGGCATTTTTTCCGTCTCCGTTCCTCTTGCCGCTGCCGTTTATCGTGGGTTACCCTACCGTTTGTGACTGGGAATCTGCGCACCGTCTCCGTCAGCTTTGAACATTCTGGATTATTTTCTGCCAAACATGTCTCAACAGCGCCAACTCGGGCTCGCTGAGGCCCTCCGTTCAGCAAGGCGGGCAAGTGCCACGCCATCACCGTCACCCGTGGACTCCGGTGGTGCTACCCCGGGTCCGACACGTCCGAGAAGAATTGTTTCAACCGCTTCTCTACGTTCGCGTCCATCATCGATGCGGCCGTCTCCGCTGCCGTCCGAGTTCTTCAACGACCCGTCAGTCCTTGTCTCCACCCCGGTGGAGGAAGGCCGGGAAGAAGAGTATCTGGAACAGCTTTCGTATGCCTTCACGTACTCCGCCGACATCATCGCGGTTTTACGGCCTGGAGGCTACAACCAGAAGCATGGCTATACCCTCGACACCGAGACTGCTGACACCGATTTTAACGCCTTGCTCGCGGCCTTTCGACACGTGCTTTACCCCGTGTCCTTCCCCGAGTTCTCCAAACTTCTGGACCTTGAGCACGACTACGACTACTATCACGTGGTGCTCAACGAGATCATTTTCACCGTCCTCCCCATCGTTCTTCGTGGTACGGCGCTTGCACTGTACACTGAGGCGGCTCGTTCCCACCCTGGGGACGGCCGTTACATTTTGCAGCGCCTTCGCTACGAGGTTGAGGGGGTCCCCGATTCCGACTCCGACCGTTTTTGGGTTAAGATGCGCTCCGCCATCATCAACGAGCCCGACGACCCGTCGCCGCAGCTTACGGCGATCCCGGTACTCTTGGCGACAAGCACGCGCGGATCAACCCCGACTACAGCGAGGCCAAGAGGGTCAAGGACCTTTGGCACATCCTGACCAACTCGGCCAAGCAATCTCCGTATGTCACCCCCTTGTACGTCAACGTCATCCGCTATTTGCGAGGTGGTGTGCCCTACTCCTTCTCCACCCTCTGCCTGCGGATCCGCACCGTCTGGCGCGAGGAGCTCGACTTCGCCACCCCTGTGAAGGACACCGGCTACACCGTGCCTTCTGGTGGTGGTGGTGGTGGGCGTGAGAAGAAGCCGTCCCTCAACTCCGTCTCCTTTGACCGTAAGCCCGCCTACACCACCAAGCCCGTCGGTGAGTGGAAGGCGGAACCCGCTGGCGCCATGGTGAGGCGTTGGGTGGGTGTCGGGTACCCCTGCATTCTTTGCTTTCGCATGTGGGGTGTCACCGATGCGCACCCTGACACCCGTGGGTGCTGCCCTTACATGTGTAAGGAGGCATTTGGCGATGGGCGCGCGCCCGACACCGCGCTCCCCGCGGGGAAGCGGCCTCCGCCCCCAGACTTCGCTGCTGCCATCGCGGCATTCCGGGCGACGGACTGCCTTGCCGACGGCCCTCCGGTGGTGCCAGTCCCCCCGTCTGACACCCCTACGGACGTGGCAGTCATGACGTTCGTTGCCCCCGTGATCGACCCGTCACCGCCGCTTGCTCCGTTGCCCACATCTACGGCATGCGAGCCGGTGGTGCCGTCTGCGGAGCCACCGCTTACGCAACCGGCTCTGCACTTGGCATGCTCTGACCCCGACTCGAGGACTCCGATGGCGACGCCGCCCTTCATGGCTTCACTGAGGAAGAAGACTTCGATTGGCCGGCTTTCCGAGAGACCCCGTGGATTCCTTCATTCAGCGGAGCGCCAAAACCAAATGGACCGTAGAGCGGGACTAGCCCGCCTAGCCTGTTTAATTGTCTTTTAGATGCCTAGGTAGCGCTCATGCACGGATGTGCTTCTAGCTGGGTTGGAAAAGGCCCCCTCGGCCTGGACACTAAATTGACAATTGGGTTAGGGTTTAGGGTTTTCCCTTGCTCTTGCATGGCCACTCACACCTTCGGGGTGAGGTGGTGTCACGGGGAGGCTGAAGTTCCCCCCCCCACTGTATGGGGGCTCAGCTCCTCCTAGCATCACCCCTTGCTGCGTCTGTCACTGGTCGTGTGTCACCGTATGACACACACCTGCTAGAAAACTACTGCCGTAATTCTTCTATCAGTTTTGTATCACCGGTTTCCCCAAGCCACTGCTTTCTGAGTCCCTGTTTCAGTGATATTGTTATATATCTCTATCAATATATATACACATTATCACCTGTTCTATCAGTCTCGTCTAATCGTTATCAATCAATATAAGAAGTGGTATCGAAGTTATTTTCTGATATTGATACTATTTCGATATCTCACAAAAGTTATCAACCAATATTCGATATCAATTGTTTTTATCGATAAATATTCGATATTTCAGACCTGAGTATCGATCGATATTTGATATTTACAATATCATTATCAATCAATTTCGATATGAAATGAATGCACATCAATCAATATTTGATATTCCAATTTTCTCCGATATATCGATATATCAATATATCAATACCTAGGGGACAACCACTGACAAGCATCGTCTATTCCATACATTTTGGCAATAATATATGAAAATGCACAAGGAATGCCCATAAGTCACGCGTGCCCTAGTCTTCTACATTCATGGCAGACATGATACAGTGTCGAATACTACCTTCTGACAGGTTCTTCCGAAGATCAGAGTGCATGAATGTAACCCTTGAGAACGCTCTCTCTACTCCAGCGGTGGATGCTGGAACTGCTAGAAACTGCCGGGCCATCTTGGCCAAATTCGGAAGCTTGCTAGCGTGAAGCTTCCACCAAGTCAGCACGCAAGTGTCTTGAGGTGCGTCAGGGTATGCAAAATACTGATTGAGTTCATCTATTGCCTCTGACCTACCGTCATCTACACCAACGATGATATCTACATCCTCCTCGTCAGAGTCATCTGCAAGAAAAGAGGCAACAGTTACTACTGCCTTGCCGTACTTACCCTTATTCTTCTTGCACGGTGGTAATTCTATGTCACTTATGAGCTTTCTCCTTTGTCAGCTTTCCTGCAAGATCACATACGAATATGTGATATGTGATATGTTACAAGTCGATTGATCGATTGATACGAGCAATTAATGTCCGCCTATCGGAATCAATCAATTAGAAATTTGAATTATCGGAATCAATCGATTGGGAATCGGAAAAATCAGAATCGATCGATGCAAATTTCCAAATATCGAAAAACTATCGATACGGCTTGACACAACCGATACCGAGCCTTGGGAGGTTGTTGCCCGATATAATTATATTGTCTGATGAACGATATATAATTATACTGGATGCATTTCGGTGCTTTCATCACCCTCCCCACCCGAACGTCGGTTGATTCCCTAAAGGTGTATTCCTTAAACTGTCAATCGAGTGTTTGTTGTACCATGGAAACGAGTGAGTGATGAGAGACTTGTGTATTATGATTCACTAACCCGAATCGACTGAACGCGCGCGCGCTGCGGGACCGACGCGAACTTAGTAGCTGATACCCGCCCTACTTTTCAGGGCTTGCCTTCCCCTTTCAAGTGTTTTGAAGTCGTCTTGATTAGTCGCCGAGTTGAAGATTTGAGAGGCGTTCCCATTAGGTCGATGACCAACACGATTAAGAGTGAAGCCCCGATTAAAACTGTTGTTGAGCGATGTGGTCGAACCAACGCTCAAGGCGAGCATCAACTTTCCACATAGAGTGTCACAGTAAGGGGTTATACATTCTCTCACAACGGTCTCGGCCAACGTTCAGTCGGCCAAAAGTGAGACTCCCATTGGAAGGTTGTCAACCAAATCCAAGTATAGATATCAATTGTGGTGACGTGCACAATGTCCCTAGCACATTGAAACAGGTGCTCGGGCATATGTGGCTTTATGAACTTTTGACGTGTCTTTATCATGAATAGATAACACAACTTGATAATAACAATGATCCCTTATGCACCAAAACATAACGATATGCGGACTGCGTGGTACAAATCTAGTGAAAGTGGAAAGAGGCAAAAAGTTGCCACTCTGAATATGGTCGAGAAAAATCAGTTTCGCCCTCAAACAACTGGTCGTCCCATAGATAGTGTGTGCGTTTCGAGAAGCTCTTTCAACAAGTTGGCTCATCTGAACCGATTTTCTCCAACACAGACCAATTCCATTCTACAAACTCTGTCTCTTTGATCTTTTCGTGCAACTCCCTCGCCTGAAGGTAGTGATCCCAAAATGTAAGTCCTCTGAGCTTGACTTTATCGGAGGCCAAAATATTTACGTGATTAAGACCGCATTCCCTTGGTGTTATCATCACACGTAGGAGCTTCGCGATAAAGTTTGCAATCTTCGCAAAAAGGTGCCCGAATGTAGACGCAGTCACGTCAGTTGCGACGAGGCCAGGAAACGTGCCGATAAACGTCACGTCTGGATATTCCGAGGACGCTTTGTAAAGCATGCTGTCGTGACTTAGACCAACGGCTGATAACGTTCTTGGTATCATGAGGTCTTCTCTGTATGAATTACTCGCCTTGCGAAGGAACAACTCCTTTACACTTTCATAGCTCGAAGAAATCTTCTGCCCTGAGGCTAAAACACTCATTACTACTGGCTTATCGACAACGCTCGCCCGCTCGCTAGTGTTAGAAAGCTTTCCTTTGTGGTACAGCTCTCTGAGAAGAATATAACGGGCAACCACGTCCAAGAATAACACCTTATGGAAACCGCTTGGTGTCAAGGGGTTTCTAAAATCGGGCCAAACTCCGACGCTCATAACAACTATGTCATATTGGTTCACTTCTCCAAGAGATTCCACAAGTTCCTTGCAGCCCTGTACTGTCGATAGATCCGCGTACGTGAAATCGCACCTCAGATCCTTCCCACCCGAGCTTTGCAAAGACGTTTCCCCTCGGAGTTTTAGTAAATGCTGCGTCTCTTTCATTTTTTCAACGATCTTGGATCCCGCAACGGCATCGCGCCCAACGATATCAATTTCTCTACACCCTGACTCTGCCAACTGCAACGCAATGCCGCTTCCAATTCCTTTAGTGCCTCCAATGACGAGCGCACTTTTGTTTCCAAACTTTTGCCGCAGTTCGGACGGAGTACATTCCGTTGCTGAACCTATTTCTCTATCGCAAGGAGTGAAGGCGAAAGTCTTCAGCAAGAAGGTCATTGCTAGGATCTCTTCGATAGCTGACGCGAGACCCCAAGTCGTTCAGTTCTCCGTCCTGTCTATATGAACGCGCACGAGAGTTGTGGGCTCATACATTTTCCTCTCGCTCTTGTGCAGTGAGTGCAGATGTGCATACGAGAGGGGAGAGACCGACGCGAGAGATGACGAGAGGACAGTCGAGTGTCCTCAGGACACGGACAGACTGATGAGACTCGTCAGTCAGTGGTCAGACCCGACGCCTAAGCTTTAAAAAGCTAAGGAAAGGGAGTCTCACGTCAGGCGAGGGGCACACGTCTTACGTCAAAAGAGAGGTTTCAGGTTCGAGGTTCCAAGCGAAGGTCGCGAGCTTCGCTTTCGGCCGCGCCCTCGCCCCGCGCCGGAGTGGAGCGCGGCGGGGCTCCCGTCAGCGCAGACCTCGCCTCGCCTGTTTCGGACGGGTGTTTGGTTGGAACCCCAACCCGACGCGAGTTTCCGGACCGAAATAGCGCGAATATTACTTAGGGTTTGTAATGCAGATTGAGCTTCACAATCATTTAAAAGTACTAGGCGGATCGATCTCAAAAGGAGATCTCCACTAGGCCATCTGACCGTAGGATCATGTGCGCGACAATCCTCCGCTTTTTGCATCCCAACATGTCATGCCACAACGCGAGGGTGGCGTCGCGATAAATGTACGCGACTGCCGTGGCACTGTCATCGTTAGCGTCTGGCGATCGTGAGATCGGAAGTTCGTCTGTGTCGCCCGTTGGGATTCGCGCTTTGCTGATTAAGTAAGTAATTATAAAGGTAAGGTAATTTGGTCCGGTTCCAAATCATAAGGACATCTTGACAAAGGAGCAGAGGTACGCAGCCCTCGAATCGAATCGCGGGTAGCCACGCGAAGCGCGGCTCGTCTAAACTCTGGCGTGGGGACGAGAGTAGGTCGGGTGTTTCTGTTGATCTGTTTATTGATATTCAAGTTGCACAAATTCGAACGAAAGGAATACAAATACTGCAGCTGGGGTCGAAACACACCTGTGCTTGAATTGATGATGCGTTTGAGGAGTTTCCTTGTAAATATGATCCCCATAACATAGTATTTTACAGATATTTTTTGTATTGAGTGTGCATAGATCAATCGCACTATCCCATTCTCACACTAGTCACTTGCTGAAGTGAGCGCTCACTGACGCCAACGCGAATCTTTTGCCTCCTTTCTTCATCTCGCTTCATCCGAAGGCGCCAACACAAATGGTTAGTGTATGACCTGTAGTTCCTTTGCTCTTCCGCGTTGCCAGTCGGCTGTTTTATGAGGGTCGATTCTTCCACGCACTCTCGACCCTGTTTCGTCGACGTTCGTTTCGAAGGGCACAAAACATACTTGTTCCGGAAGAAAACCAAACATTAACAAGACCTTTGATCTATTGTTGGCTTCAGATCTTGAAACTCCTTGATCATGCGTATGGTGAATAGCTGCACGCATATTCGTTGCCCTTATTGGCTTAGGTGGATGCTTATGGTGTGCAGCTTGCTGTTCCTGGAGGTGTCCGTGAGCTTGCTGGCCCGGCCGAAGATCCAGAGGACTGGGATAGGGTCACCCGAGCTGTGAGAAAGTCGTACAATCGAGTATCTGACAGCATCAGCTATGCGGTGGAACAAACATGTGGCCCTACCGTGCACGGATATCTTTGGTAATATAGGGAGACCGTCCCACTTCGCCAGTGCCTGTTTCCCCGCGTGTTGCCTCGATGCAGTAGTGAGCAACAGCGTCTGGGCAAGAAGATCTCTTTGTGTTCAACAGTGTTTTTGCTCTTTCCAAACAAGAGGGCATGTCCTCGTGGGACGAACATGTCGCGGGAGCTCTGTTTCTCAGCCTTT
Source organism: Cymbomonas tetramitiformis (assembly GCA_001247695.2). Classification (NCBI taxonomy): domain Eukaryota; kingdom Viridiplantae; phylum Chlorophyta; class Pyramimonadophyceae; order Pyramimonadales; family Pyramimonadaceae; genus Cymbomonas; species Cymbomonas tetramitiformis. The sequence continues at coordinate 3,569 of LGRX02015600.1, read as the reverse complement.
GACCTCGGATGGCCATCGGAGCAGCCTTGTGTTTTAAGGCTTAGGCATAGATACCGTTTAGAGCAGTTGTAGCTTGCTTTATATTCCCCAGTCCCTTTGCTGCGTGAGACGCCTGTATTCAGGGTTCCAGATGCCAAAGACCCTGCATCTCGGATTTGCAACCTGTTCCTTTTTATGGTCGAGCCTCAAGTCGAGCTAATGGCACCTTGCCCGACAGAGATTCTCGCACACCTTGGTTAGTCAAGCGCTAATTTGTATGAGCGATGCGCGAGAAAATCGTATGCGTCGAATTGCACTGCGACAATAATCTTGTGAACGGACTTTGCTCGCGCCTACACGTGCCCTGGTGTGGCCTTGCGCGGGAGCCGCTCTCCATCGGGAAAAGTGGAGTCTGACCAGTATTTGGTTTGCTGCGACTGCTGAACAGCACCTTTGCAAGCGCGATATCCACAGTGTTCATTGTGGTGTCGATAGTACCTTGGGGCTTCTATCTAGCTTTCCAGCTGGCCCACAAAGCACGTATGCCCCCCCTTGACACACCCTCATCACCCAACCGAATTCCTGGTCTTTGCCAACCTATCTCACCCAGAGCCCTGACTTCACGCCTGCTGCCAACTGACAGAGCTTCTGGCTCTCGCGCGACGCCTCCTACTCCTCCAACATACGATCCTTGTGCACGCAAATCCATAGCACGGCATCATATATGCTCTGGCAGAGATGCTATGGCGGCAGTTTGAGTGCTCCTGCCCTGTAGCCATGCCCGCCCTTCGCAAGAGGTGTGCTGCGGCTCTTTAGGCTGCGGAAGTGCGCGTTTCTGAGTGGCCTCCCGCCTTCGCCCCGACCGCGCAGTGAGGCAAAACATCAGAGACGAGCGCGTGCAGGTATTCCCACCTGTCAACTGCCACCTGCCGCCTGCCGCCTGCAGCCTATCAACTGCCACCTGCCACCTGTCAACTGCCAACTGCCACCTAATAACTGTTGACCTCTCTTCGTCGCCTCTCGAGCGCTGCTGGCCTTGCTGCGACCGTCATCAAGGCTCATCGATGATCCCTCGTACCGTTGCGTCCGCACACGTTGCGGCTCACAGCTATATGCACGTTCGCTTCGTGAGAGGCTCGCCCTTCGAGATATGCCTGCCTGCTTCCACAGCGCATTTGCCCGCCTGATCTTCCGCCTCAGGGAGTCTTGCATCGCCTTTGCCTACCGGCTTCCTCGTGTCGGGGGAGCGGGGCCAGCTCTCGAGGCCCGGGGAGTCTGCACGACTTTTCTTTGGAAAGTGACGGTTGCAATGTTGGCTGGGCATCAATCGGCTCAGCGGGACTAGCTGAAGATGGCACGGCGACTATTGTGGAGGACACCGGGCCGTGGGCGTGAGTTGCAGGGAGTGGTTTGGATAACCATTTGGATGACGATTGGCTACTTGGTGCTGTTCCCGCCCTTCGAGGTTCCGGCCTTGCCCGGGCTGCCGGTGCTCGCCGCGCTGAAGGGCAAACCCGCGCACGAGGGCGCCTGCAAGCTGCGCCGCTGGGAGCATGGCGCGTGGCAGCGGCTGGTCATGCCAGGGGCGGCCAAGAAGTCCCAGGTGGAATTCATGGCACCGCACCGGCACCGTTGATCCCGCACAGCCCATCAACCGCCCTAGTGCATGAGTCGGGGCACGAAATTACCCTGCACCCCACCAGGACTTGAATATATACAAGGTTTTGTACAACTAATATGTCTGGAGAGGAGAGGGCTGCTCAGGGGGAGCCCGAGTTTGTAAAGAAGCCCTATGTGTGCTTCGATGTGGACCCATTCGAGACACAGCACAAGGTATGCTTCCCTGCCTGGCCCTCGCTGCCGGGCCCTCACTGATCTCACTGTTCACGCTGCTGGGCCCTCGCTAACGAGCCCTCACTGCCCTCACTGCTCTCACTGCCCTCGCTGCCCTCGCTGCCCTCACTGCTCTTGCCGCCCTCACTGTCCTCACAGCCCTCGCTGCCCTCGCTGCCCTCGCTGCTGGGCCCTCGCTGATGCAGCGTGGCTGAGATGGGGGGGTGCGCAGGTGATGCAGCGTGGCTGAGATGGGGGGGTGCGCAGGTGATGAAGCGTGGCTGAGATGGGCCGGGTGCGCAGGTGATGCAGCACTCAGGCTGAGATGATGCGCAGGTGATGCAGCGTGGCTGAGGATGGGTGGAGTGATGCAGTGGCTGAGATGAGTGCGCAGGTGGTGGGGTCTTCAACCTTCGACAGCAGTCAGATGTCGTGTTCCCGTCGAGAAGGATACTGGTAGGATGAGGGCCTTCCCCCTTCCCCCTGTACAGACATCCCCAGACTGCCACTGCCAGAAGCATCGTAGGGTTGCCGCAGTTTATGCTTTTATCGTGGGGCCTGCCACTATTATTGCCTCGCGGATGCTGCCACTGACTGTACGCATCGTAGGACTGCCACGGACATCCAGGACATGTGCATCTGTATTGCCATCATATTGGGTATCAAGAGACGCCGCGGCACGCAAGTGGGAACGTGCCACGTAGTGTGCGGCTTCAAACGGGGTTCTGGAAGGGGTGCGCTGTAAACAGAACGTTTGTGGCACCCGGCAAGGCATGGGGGTCAAGACCGCACGATGCCGGCCCATCTGATCGACCACAAGAAAACCTTAAAGAACGCGGTCCGAGCGCAGGCGCCCCGCACAGCTGCGCCTGCGCCCTCGTCCGAGGCGCAGTTGCCACCACCACATCGGGTTCCCTACCACCAGTGTACCCTGTCTCACCAATGTACCCTGTCTCACCAGTGTACCCTGCCTCACCAGTGTACCCTGTCTCACCAGTGTACCCTGTCTCACCAGTGTACCCTGCCTCACCAGTGTACCCTGTCTCACCAGTGTACCCTGTCTCACCAGTGTACCCTGCCTCACCAGTGTACCCTGCCTCACCAGTGTACCCTGTCTCACCAGTGTACCCTGTCTCACCAGTGTACCTTGCTTGGTGTGGGCAGGGACTCACGTGTGGACCAATGCGCAGGAACTCGAGCTTCACAATAAGTTTCAGAATATTACAACCTTGTGAGTCCGGGCTTCCTGCCCTCCGCTCCGTGCAATTCCTGCACGCCCTCCTGCGCTGCCCCTAGCTCCTCTGCGCTGCCTAGCCCATACCCTTGCTTAAACTCCTCGCATTCCACCGTGCCGCGCATCTGCCGTGCACTGAGCATGCGCGGCTCTGCACAGATTCTCCACAGCGGCCACCAAGGTGACCTGGGATGCATTTCGTGGAAACCAAGTGGTCATGGGATGGAAACTGAGTATGTCCCCGCGGCGCGCCTTTGCCCCCTCACTCACATCCCACTCCTGCGCTGCTTCTCATTTAGCAAGGGGGGTTGGACACATGCAAGGGGGGTGCTCAGATGCATTCACGCCTGTTGACGCACATCTTCTGCTCGGGAATAAAGAGCGCCGATGTGTGCGCGGCAGATGGCATGCAGCGCTGCGCTGCCGGGGTCTATGAAACTATGCCTGAACCCCCGAGTCTTGCAGCCCGCCTCTTAGCCTCGCACCTCGCCTCTTAGCCTCGCAGCTCGCCTCTTAGCCTCGC
>LGRX02015599.1:0-21862 GCA_001247695.2 Cymbomonas tetramitiformis | reverse complement strand
TTCATATTCTTGCCGAGAAAGCAAATCACTAAGAACTAATAAATCTTCATTTTCTTTTTCAAAATTTTTCATTTCTGATTGTAATTTTTGTTGTTTATTTTCTTTGGTAAATTCTTTATCTATTTTTTTCTTTTCAATCTGATTTATCTTAATCCATTGTTCCTTTGTAAATTGTCTCGAACTTGATGCCCCTAAAATTCCAACCCTATGGTTTTTAACTTTTTTAAGATTGGTTTTCTTTGCTTTGGTCAATGGAGCTTTGCCTTTATCATCTTTTTTGTCTTTATCATTAGACTTTTTCGGAGGCATTATTATTATATGATATATTTCTTATTACTGAATTGTAACGTATTCTTTAGGTGGTTTTTGTTACATTTAATCTTTCCAAAAATTTGTTTTGAATTTCCATATATTTTTCAAAGTCTTCAGGATTTTTTTTGATTTTATTGGAGAATATTTCAACAATTTTTACTTTATCAATACCATGCTTTTCCATCGTTGAAACACCGACATTTTTATTTAACAAAATTCGGTCTAAGGTTAGATTCTTTTGTAACAATGGTTTGTTGGCTTCATAATATTTCCCTTTGTCTCTTCTATTCATATCTAAAGGCTTTTTATAATACACCTTACCATTCTTAGAAGTAACCTTCATATACTTAGGAGAATGTGAATTAATTTCACTCATTGTTATAATATAGAACTTATAATCTTTAAGCAGATTCAAACACATTTTTATCAATACTTAATTCTTTTGAATTCATGATATCTCTTTCGCACTTTATACAAAAACAATCTAATTGTTTACATCGAGACCGTCTCATATTATACCCTATAGCATGAATCAAAGCAACGATAATTGTCCCAAATTGAAAGACATCACACGTATTTATTTCAAACATTATACATTAAACTGATTTTATTTTCCAGTTAGAGTTAAAGTAAGAGTAAGAGTTAGAGTTAGAGTTAGAGTAAGAGTTAGAGTTAGAGTTAGAGTAAGAGTAAGAGTTAGAGTAAAAGTTAAAGTTAGAGTTAAAGTTAGAATTTAAATCAAAGTCATTAAAAATTAATAGAAATGATAAGTAATGATTAGAAAATTATTTTCTTGTGTATTCTAATATGGGTTTCAAGAAAGGTGAAAAAATTACTGATGAGGCTACTTTAGAACGATTAAAAGTTGCTCGATTAAAAGCTATGGAAACAAGAAGAAAGAATTCTGAAGCCAAAAAGGATATCAAACTTGCTAAGGAATTAGAAAACAAAAAAGTGTTGGAGGCTGCTCAAAATAAAATAAAATCATCGATAAAAGAACCTGAAATTCCTGAAAAATTCGAAAAAAAAATCAGAACCCGAAATCATCGACAAAAAATATGCTAAAAAATCAAAAAAGAAACCTGTGATTGTTGTGGAATCTGATAGTGAAACTTCGGGTAGTTCAAGTGACGATGAACATCAACCTCAAGTGATTATCAAAAAATCAAAAAAGAAAGACAAAGTTTCAAAAACGGAAGGAAAGCCAAACGCAGCACCTCCGACTTATCATGACGTTTTGAATTCAGACCCTCATTTTCATAAAACATTCAAATCATTGTTTCCAGAATTTTGAAAGAATATTTGTATCATTTATCTTTCCAATAGTCTTTCCCATAAGAAACAAATATCTCTTGCTTCTTTTTTACATTTGATGTTAATCGAACATTTCCTACAAAATTTATTTTAGCATTATTTTTGCATTTGATTCTTTTGGCACTTTGAGGGGTACAATCATTGAACTTACCGGCAACTGAATTTGTTTTCGATGCATCATAAAACAGATTATTATTCTTTTTCCAAATATGTGTTCTTCGATTCAATGGAGGTAATTCATTCATTGTCAATCGTTGCGTGCCGACGGTGTATCGACCAACTAACTTATCTTTTTTCAAGTCTTCTTTGGCATATACTCCAAGACCTGAATTTGGAATACTACTTTCCTTTATATCTACTACTCTATGAACATAACAATAAGGACTATATTTACAAGTCATGTTTCTACATTGATTTCCACTACTTTTTGAAATAGCTATACACCGTTCACAAGATGTTTTCTTCATAAGTTATGATTTATTTTTTCAGGAATTATGAATTCAGAATATCGTTTTCGAAACATCGATGGATGATTGTCTTTCTTATGTAAATCGATTAATAGAAATGAATGTGGTTCATTAATAGCATGTGCATATACTTCATAGAAAGTCTTTTCATCGATTTCTCCGGAACATGATTCGAATATTTCTTGTAATTCTTTCTTGTCTTTCATTTTAAATACTCCTAAAGAAGTTGCATTATTCTTCACCGCTCTTGGACAGCCTCCAAACTGAGATTTGAAATTCTGAATGCAAATAAAGCATGATACGCCTAACGCACCACCGGTTTCAAAATCAGCTATATGTCGATGTCTTGTGATAAAATTCAGAAATTTAGGAGTTCGAAACAAATTCGTTGATTGACAATCATCGACAAAAACAGCCAATATAGGTCGTTCACCATTATATTTATGGACGGGTTTTTCGAAACCGTCTGATGTCAAAAATTCTAACAATAATTCTGGGTCGATATCATCGATAAAGATATTTCTATTATTTAATTTTTCCATCAACAAATTCCATTTTTTCAAGTCTTCATGATATTTCAAATATGTATCTCTTTCTTCTTCGGCTTTTTGAATAATATCATTGATAACATTTGCACCATCGTCGGGTTCGTACACATCTTCGGAGTCGATATCTAATGATTTCATTAATTTTTTGTTTGAATTAAATGTAGGACTTATTACAAATATTCGATGTAATGACCCTTCTTTTTTCAACATTTTAAGATAGTTAGTCACCGCAACTGATTTCCCGCTTCCTCTTTTGCCTATGAAAATTGAATTTTGATGAGCTTTTAACATGTTCGGTCCGGTTTTGATATTGAAAGCACTTCCATTTGGCACATCGATGTTCATATCTTTCACTTTTACAATCTTCATTAAAGATATATGTATAGTTTGTTTATTATTTTTTTAAAAGAAACTAAAGTAATGATAAGTTTACACAACGATGATTGTTTTAACATTTTCCCTAACATTCCAAGAAATTCAATAGACCTTTTCATTTGTGATTTACCATACAATCAAACAAATTGTTCTTGGGACAAGATTCCTTTCGATTTAGATAAATTATGGATTGAATTAATGAGAATAGGTAAAAGAAATTCAGCCTATATCTTTACTACTACCACTAAATTTGGACATAGCATTATTGAAAGTAATAAGAAGATGTTTCGATATGATATCGTATATGAGAAAACGATGTCATTAGGCTTTTATCATGCAAATCAAATGCCTTTGAGAAGTCATGAAATGATATATGTCTTTTACAAACATTTACCAACATATAATCCAATAATGATTGAAGGTCACAAACCCTATGTAAGACAAGGTCAAGGTCCTCGGACAGAATTATACACTCATTACACCGATAGAACACCAACCATTTGTAAAGATGGAAAAAGATTTCCAAGAAGTGTTATCAAATTTTCGAATGGAAATTACAAAAGCAAACATCCTTGTAGTAAACCGTACGATTTGTTCGAATGGATAATTAAATCTTACTCTAATGCTTACGATAATGTATTGGATTGTTGTATGGGTATTGGAAATTCAGGTTTAGCATGTAAAAATCTAAAACGTAACTATATAGGTATCGAAATTGATAAGAAATATTTTGAAATAGCAAAAGAAAATATTGATGTTTAAATTTTATTTTAGAAAAGTTAAAGTCAGAGTTAAAGTAAGAGTTAGAGTTAGAGTTAGAGTTAGAGTTAAAATTAGAATGAAAGAAAATAATGTTAATAATTTCGTTATACACCGTTTTACATTTTCTAATTTTTTTATTTTTTCATGACCGTATGACAGTATGACATATACAGTCAGAGTAAAAGTCAGAGTTAGAGTTGAAGTTAGAGTTAGAATAAAACCTAAAGTCCGCGGTAGCTTTCGCACACTTCAAACCACTATGAAAACACGAAACAAACTAAAGGAAAAAGCAAAAGTTGCTGAAACTATTTTTATCGACCGATGCAAACCGGAATCGGAAACGGATGAGGACGATAGCAACTTACTTATCCCTACCCCACCACCCCGCGATCCCTTCTGCCGACACCTCTCCGCGGAATCGCCCAAGCTGCCCGATGGGGGCGACGCAATGACGTGCTGGGAGTGTGAAATGAAAGTATGCTACTTTTGTTGTTATTTCAACAAAGGTAATGCGAAAGGCAGTGTTCACGTTTTTGACATTAAAGGTTTCGAAGACAAGGACTTAATATTGTGCGATGAGTGCACGGATTACCTTGGGCACTTTGTGAAACTTGGCGAGGACGTTCCCCCTCCTTTTGACAAGGAGAAAGAACGCATTAGACAAGCTAACTTAGCACAAAAGAAGTAGCAAAGAGACAGTAAGTAGACATAGCATACAACTATTAAATAATAATAGCTATTGTAATACAAGAAGTGTTTCGTGTATGTTTCAATTGCCTATGCTGCTTCTATCTCGTTGTCGTCTCCGCGTTTGCGTTTCGTAGCACGGTCAAGGCCCTCCTGAATAAGGGCCCCGGTGTTCCGTAGGACCCCGCCAATCCCACCTTGCTGTGCTGTCAATTGCTCTTTTAAGAGACGGATTTCTTCCGCTTGTTTGAGGGTTTTTATTTCCTCTTCAGCTTGTTTTAGGCGAAAGTTAGCCAGTTCTTCTTTTTCTGCTGCAACTTTACTCATCGCTGCAGCGTCTTCTTCGGAAATATAGCCTTGAGTGCGTGCCAACCTGGCGGTGTGCAACTTGCGATCATCGGCCTCACGCTTCAACTTCAAAATAGCGTGGGCGTCTTCGTTGGCTTTGCGACACAACCGTAATCCGTTATAGAACTGAACTTGGTTCTCAAAGTTTAGAACGGACTGTCCTAAAGTGATGGCCTGGTTTGCTGAACCTGTTCCTGCTGAAAGTACCTGAGCGATCTCACTTTGATTATTTCCGTAGTCGTCTACGAAGTGTGCGAGTGAGTCACCAGTTTCCGTATCAAGAATAGAAACCGTGAGCTTAACCTGATATTTTCGATGTAAAGCACCGTTTACGTTTTTTTCCCATTGTTTGAAACTTTTGCATTTCTGAACATCAATGTCATGCGAGTCAGGCTCCCACACTCCTTGAGACTCCGCCATGGTTATTACCTACAAAAACTTAAGTGTGGGAGATATATAGTAAGCTAATGTTTTTCTCACTGGTAAAGTTATAGGCGTAGCACCCTTTAGATTTATTAAATAAGTCACTTTCGACCGTTAGATTAAAATTTGTTAACCCACGTATGCATGGGCGTGTCGCACGTATGAAATCGATATAGAGAGACCCTGCGAACGTATGCACTATTGAAAATACCGTATGCACTATTTGATATCACGTATGCACTTACATCAGCCACGTATGCATTAAAAATCTTACGTGTACTCCAACTTCAACTCCAACTCTAACTCTAACTCTAACTCTAACTCAGATTTCGCGCGAAAGGTAACTCAACAGCACCTACAAAAATGCAAGCAAAAATTATTAAATATACTGGCGTTAGAGGTGCCGAGTGTAATTGGGATTGTTTTTCAGGAAAGAAACCCGATGTAAACCTTCGTCGCGAGAAAACCAAGAAGGGAACGCAATGTGTCGTTCCAAACAACCAAGCTGCTGACTTGTATTACGGTACTATTGACGTAGTCCGATGTACTCGCAGCACTGAAAACGGTGCACATCACCACGAAACGCCAAAAATCCGGACGATAAGGGCTTGGGTTTTCAATTCCGATGTTAGTATTACATTTAGATTCAAAGTACATTATTCCAAACCTATTTCGATGTTGAGGAAAACGATGGTGACCTCGAAATTTATTGGTTCTCAGTATTTAGGGTGTTACAGTTGCCTGAAATCCCCCTATAAAGCCCGAATTCACAGGGTTTGTGCGCACATAGTATTTATGAAGCAAATGCCGTTCAAGGGTGATGTTGGTACAATATAACTTCAGTTTGGATATCGTTTGACCAAACTTGATGCCTTATCTCACTAGCAAGCATGTTATATGGTGTCATCATGACATATTTCAAGTATGCAGTTAGGGTTTGCGAATAAATGGCTCATAATAGGGGTTTCGGAGTTTCGAATTCCGATGCAATCATTACATTTACATGCATGTTGTTCGATGTTCCCAACCTAATTCGATGTTGAGAAATACATTGATAATCTCAGTTTCGCATGATTCTCGATATTTAGGGCGTCGCATCACAACACAGGTCGCCCATGAAGCCCTATCTTATATAGGGTCTACCGGTATATGTGTATGCCCGTGTGTGGTATATACATATATATATTCAGAACTGCCCATATGTGATAGTTAAACTCATTTAAACGTTCTTTGAGGAACTATGGTGCTTTGTATTGCTAACGAAACCATCTGTGATATTGGGTTGGGTCATAAACTTGCCATATTATCATGGCTCAGAGCGCGCTGTATTGGACGAAATAGCTATCTCACTTATTTTTACAAAAACACGTTTAGTCACATAGAAGAGGTTCTATTCACTTTTAATACTATCATACATACCTACACACTATTCTATTCGTTCGATTGCGGCCGTGCTACAATGCTTCGTCGCGCGCTTCGATCAAGCTGCACTGCGTTGTGAGAGTGCATAGGCCATGCCGTGTGTGTCCTCTACAATCTCAAACATACCCGTGTATTCTAAACACATAACTGTGGGATAAAGTGTTGTGTGTAGCATACCTAGGAAATACAGGTGCGACACTGCCTCAAAGTCGAAGGGATACAAATGCCTTTACATGAATGCTTGTGCAGTGCTCAGGGGTTTAGGGTTATGAAAATGCGGAGAGTCGGAAACCGAAGGAGCTGCACGATACTACAGCTCCTTCGGGAAGCTTGCTCAAGTCCTTTGAGTCAAAGGACTCGAGCAAGCCGGGCGTGATTGGGGTTAAGCCCAAGCTGGGGTGGCATTTGCCAAACCTCCAGACTACCACACCAAATATGTTGATCACACCTCAACCGTACGGTCAGTGCAGTTCTGTCGGGTAGCTTTCTCGATCCCCTCACCATACATGACGAGGGACTCGAGAAAGCTAGGCGTGATTGGGTTTGAGCCCAAGCTGGAGCGGCATTCGCCAAACTTCCAGACTGTCACACCAAAGAGGCTCACGGCACACCCGAACATTCTGGTCAGTGCGGTGGGACAGCTTTATTGTTTGCCATGACACAGTTGACGAGTTACTCAGTAAAGCTAGAGTTGTTCGGAGTTTATTCCAAGATGATCTGGCTTTTATGAACTTTTATACTGCCACACCGACGCATCGAAACGTTTGAAACTGGGCGTTTCTAATGTGACCGGCGGAGGCAAAATACCCCTGCAAAACCCAAGTTGTACGATGCAGAAAATAAGAACTAAGCGCATATAAACTCCCAACCAAGCCAAAATATTCACTCCTCGGATAATTTTAGAGGTTGTGAAAGTGTACCCACCTCGAAAAGAGACGAACACCTTTCGCAAGAGGCACACACTGCCACCAGACCCGAAAATCGGAAAATTCGGCTGTCCGGTCGGAAAGCGTCTTCGTAGTAATATGGATATGCCTGCGACAAAAATAAAAGTTTTCCAACATAATATTTTCACAAGATTCTGGGCGCATCGGAGGTTTAGTAGTCCCTAGCCACGGTAAACGCTTGAAACCCAAAATCGGGTCAATCAGCGATAATTCGACTGCTGAGGAAAAAAGACTTTCGTCCCTTTACACTTTGCCACAAGGGAGAAATCTGAAAACATGCGATCCTCAAAAATTTCGTAAACAAACGTCTAAAAAAACTTCGAACCGTTCTAAGCCCTTCAAAACAAAATGGTGTGTTTTCTCGCGAAAGTGAAAATTAGCCAGCGCTCGGAAAACTAGCAAACCAACGGCATACTCCCGCGGTTATCTCAACCTCAACGCCATCCCATACCTCGCAACTTCTCAGAGCGATAAATATGCATGTTTTACAAAAAAATATTGATGCGGCAGCCCTCCTCCTTTTTTTGCAGCGATATACTCTGTATTTTTCGGTGAGGTGTGCAACGCTCTGAAAACTCCGAGAACTAACAACGCAAATAGCGGATCGGTAAACGATTTATCGTCCAGGCGTCATCGTGCGTCATCGGTGATGTGTGTTTGTGAACGACACTGGAAGTGGTTCATAGAAATATTGTTGATGGCTTGGGAGTATTGTCGTTTGATTGCTCCACCGTTTTTTACCGAATACATAACAGCCAACGACACGCGTGCAAACGAACTGGCGGACAGGTTTGCTGTGTGTTTGTTGAAAGTTGTTCACAGACAACAACGCCCCAAGACAGAATTGCCTGCTTTTGAGGGAATTGCACCTGGTCTTCCAATCGCCGGAGGTTCGCAGTCTGTTTCTGAAGCTATCGTTCCGTACGAGGCAACTAACGTTGCTTCTACCGCCATCGTTCCGTACGAGGCAACTAAGGTCGAAGAGCCTACAATTAAAATTAGTATTCCGGTCGACTGCACGGAGGAAGTACGAGAAAAGTTTGAACGGGTACAAGACTTGAATAAAAGAGTTTTTGCGTTCACGGAGAACCTAAAAAAACTCCAAGTTCGCAACGAGTCGTATTCTGAAAGTTTGCTGACTTTTGAACAGTATGCAAACACGTGCGAGTCTGTAATCCGCGAGCTTTTGTGTCGTCTGGCCGAATATGGTGAAGGCGACGAAGAAGGAGGTTTCAGCGATCAGTATTTTATGGCGGATTTTAAAGACTATAAGGGGGACTTAAACCAGTGGGTTTTGGAGTCCCACGACCAAGCCAAGTCACTGTTGAAAGCTCTGAAGATAAAAGGGAAAAAAAGAACTGCTTCAAAAATAATGGCCCTGGAAAGGACCAAAGACCAGCAGGCAATTGCCGATGCTGAAACTGCAAAACGTCGTTTAATTGCTTGGATAAAGCCTTCTGAAGAGGAAGAACAACAGCAACGTGAGTATGACTTAAAACAGTCTGAAATCCGTGCAAGGATGGCGAACAGGCCTGTGAGAAGGTGTCAGTGGCCAATTATTTCCGAACAAGAGTTTCTTGCAAAGTTAGACGCTGGTGAAGAGGTTTTTTGTGATACTGATAATAAAGTTTACCGTGCAAAACCTGCTGAAAAATAAGGTAACCACTTTTGTGCAAGATCCCCATCTTAAGTTAGAGTTGGAGTAAAAGTTAAAGTTGGGGTTAGGGTTAGAGTTAGAGTTAGCATCGGGCAATTTGCTGTGCTGAAATACTTTTGACTTATTATTTTTGTTGATATTATATTTGTATTTACTGTTGAAAAGTTTATTTAAGACACGCAATTTACTCAGTCTGAGTTAAAGTTAGAGTTGAAGTTAGAGTTGGAGTTAGAGTTGGAGTTAAAGTTAGAGTTAGAATTACCACAACAATTTGTCAGCAAAATAACTATTTGTCCCTTTTTTATTTCTGTATTTATTATGTCTCAATTTGTACAACTTCCTCCTTTGGTTCGCATACTTGATACCTTTTAACTTAATATAAGATGGATAATCCATCATACCGCACAACCCGACACTCGCTAATTTTCCATCAGTTTTCTTATCAAACACATCAATCTTCTTATCTTTATTTGTTGATATCTTGACATATACATTCAATTTGTTTGCTTTATCTTTAGTGTATTGAGATATTGAATACTTACAAGTCATTTATATAGTCTATGTTATTATATTAGTATGCAAGGGTCTTTGTGCTCACCATTGAATAATTTCTGCAACAATAAAGTGTTAAATTCATCGGACAAGATACTTAATTTTCAAAATAACAATAATGTTTATTCAGTTTCAGATTTGAATAAAAGGTATGAGTCAAATGAAAGTGAAAAGAAACGATATAGAGTTCAAATGAATAGCTTGTTCAAACAATTAGGTGACTTACAACCGTCACAAATTCAACAATCATTTTCCAATAGTCTTAGGGAAAAGGCTCTCCATGTTGGAATATCTTCTTATCTCGGTTCAAGAAATTATCAATCTGATTTATTATTTCCGGGCGGTTATGAACATAATACCTATGTGACCGCTCAAAAACAATTGAATAAAGATATTCTCAACAATCGATTTAATATCGACCCGGAGCTTTCAAATTATGACGCCGTAATACTCAATAATGGAAATAATCAAATACATATTGCATATCACGGTGCGTCGTCAAATCCATCCTTCTTAAATGAAGATAAAGCGGACATATTTTCGGTGATTAAAGGTAAACATGAAACACGAGATTCATTTTTAAGAGCTGAAAAGGTATATTTAGACACATTGAAAAAGTATCCTAATCATGACATTGAATTGTTAGGGACATCTTTGGGCGGTGCGAAATCCATTCATGTCGGTGAGAAATTCAATATTAAATCAACGACCTTCAATCCATTTCTATCACATATACATACTCCTAAAGTCAATGGAAATGCACCGCAAAATATTCATCGAGTTGTAACTGATTGGGCCACTGCGGGAGCTTTGAAAATACCATCAAATTCAAATAGAAAGTTGTTTCATTACTTCGAAAACAAGAACCCTTATGATTTATTGAAAGCACCGTATCAATATATCACTTCGCCGCATAATCTCAAACAATTCTTCCAAATGCCAAAGAATAACAAAGTTAATAAGGTAAATTTATTAAAATCTACATTCAATACTATAGGGACCGGACTCGATGTGTTGATGTTCGGAAATGCTTTGAATGACGCAAGAAATCTTTCATCAAAAAATGTTGGAAGTGATGAATTTAACAATCGAATTTCAGAAGATTTAAATCCATTAGGAATGTTAGGAGTAAATTTCGATATCGACAAAAATTACTTGCATGACGACGCACCCTTAGAAGCAAGATTATTGGCTGATTATATATCAAACAAAGGTCCTCAAAGAATGACATCATTTGATAGAAGTATAGATAATCACAATCAAATAAGTATACATCCATCAATGAAAATATGATTAAAGATGAAAATAATAATCTTTTGGTAAATTATGGAACGTGAACACTTAATCAAAAATGCTCAAATTTTGTACCCTGATTTATCCACATTTCATATTGAATTGATTGTTGATGATTATATCAAAAGACCAAAACTATATGACGATATGTATAATGGAAACATTGAATTACCTTTACCATTGAATAGAGATTCAAAGGAAGATATTGAAATGAATAAAAACTATATTGATATTATAAATAGAGATAGTCATGAGTGTAATATCTGAACGTACACTTTATTTATCAAGTGAAGACCTTTCATCGTTTGGTGATTCCAGAATTATCAATATCAATATACCAACACAATTAACAAACTATAAAATACAAACAAATTGAAAATAATTGTAAACAGTTTTTCGGCTGCAAAGACTTGGTATACCATTAATGAATATAATGGAATTTTCTATATTGCTAAAATAAATTCTGATAATTTGTATGAATGTAGAATACCTGATGGAAATTATACAGATTTAAATGATTTAAAATCGATTTTAGAAACAATTATCTTAGATGTTCTTGTCGCCAACTTTGGGTTTGCAAGGCCTGCTGATAGCGTTGATGTTACTTACAATGCAATTTCAGGACGTTTTACGATTACACTTAGCAAACCTGCTCCCGATATTAAATTTGTTGCATTTTCAACAACCGGTGATTTTCAAGCAGTGCCAGGGAGTAATTTAGGTAATGCATTAAATAATATTTTTAATTCTCCCGGTAAATACAATGATGTAGACCAAGTCTTAGGCGGACAAACAAATAAATCAGTTGCCGGTTTAGCAGATTTTTCACAGATTAAAGATTTGTTTGACATCGAAACCGTAAATGAAGTATTTATTTCCAAATTTCCCGGTAATTTGCAAACAAATGACGCTATTTATCTCAGAATTTCATCGTTGCCAACAAACAATTTAGAAAGCACTAACCTTTCCAATAATTCAAAAGAGAATGTTATTATTTCCGGTGATATTTTAGGGAAAATTTTGCTACCTTCAGATTTAACTAAACAATTTATTACTTATTTAGATTACGATGAAAATTTTGCAGTAGACATTCAAGCATCACAATTTACATTTCTTCGTATCACACTTACGGACAAAAAAGCAAGATTACTTCCTACCGCCGTTTCCAAAAATGGAATTGAACAGTCCATAAATTATGCATTATCTTTGAAATTAAAAGAATATGTGAATTAAAATTATATTATATATATTATAGAAAAAATGTCTTTACCGTATAGTCTTGCATTTGGACTTCAAAAACTAAGTGGATATAGTACTCAATATTTTCGTCTTGAAACGACAAACTTGACCGAAGTAAATCCTTACGGTGTTATAACTTTGAATCTTCCAGTTAATGTTTTGTGTAATCTGAAAAGTTTAAGTATGCATTGTAAAGGTCGTGCTAACAATCCTGCCATAGCATGTACGGACGCCGCAACCCAACCTGATTTAGTTATCACAACTTTGCCAAATGGAATCGAAAAATTGATTTCTCGTGTAGAAATTTACAGCGGTGGAATAGCTATTTCGAGTGGCATGAGTCAATATTCAACGGTATCAGCGGTTTTTGACAATCTTAAAACAACGTTGAATAAAGAAGTATCTTATCAAAGAGTTTTGAAAAATCAAGAAATAAATGTTAATACCGATAGTTATTATCAAGAAGAAAGACCATATATTTTGAATAATTTCCTACAATTTATAGGGGAATCTTCACCTGACTACCTGGATACTGCGTTACTACCAAGTATTCAAATTCGTTTCTTCATGCATGGACCGGAAGTTCTTGGAGCGTATCAAAAGTCCTTGGGAGCCGGAAATGGATTTAATGGAACCGCGGCTGCCGAACTTGCTGCAAAAGCGACATGGAAATTGACTGATTTGCATTTTACAATTGAAACAATTACATTTTCAAATGGTGTTTACGATAGTGCTGTCGAAAGAAAACTAAAAGAAGATTCATATATTGAGATGCCTTTCACTAATTATTTTACCTTTCAAGATACTCAAACGGAAATGACTAAATCGAATCGATTCTCTTTGTCGGCACAATCTTTGGATATGTTATACGCTGTTCAAAGGCCTTCAAATTACAGTTCTGTTAATGAAGGTTTGCATAAAATTGATAACAAAATAGGTGCTACTTTCGTTCCAAGTTATTTTAGATTTTATTCTGGAGACATTCAATCTTGGCAATATAATGTCAATTCAATTTATTATCCAAATTATCGTGCCACCGCTCTCGATGCTTTTAACTTGGTCACTATTGGTAAAGCTGATAATTATTCCGACGATTCAGGTTGTAAAGTTAATTCTTTAGAAAATTGGTACAATTCTTATTGGACTGCTATGCTTCGATTAAATATGCCTATGCCAGGTATGGGACCTCGTAATTGTAGTGGAATAGATACCCGGGGTTTGAATTCTTCATTCTTTCTTCAAACTCAAAAATCATAGACCGCAGACCCACTTCAAACACCTTTGACGAATAACGAAACATTTATTATTGCACAATGTACAAGTATCATTCGTATTGGTATGGGAAGAATGATTGAAGTGGTTGTATAAATACTAATTTAATTGTAATTATATATAATTATGGCTGAACAAGCGGGACAAATTTTTGCTTCAAACTTAGGAAATAAACCATTAGGAAAAGTCGATGTTAAATTAACAAATATGATGTTAACTTCAGGCTTTCGAAGTTCTTCGATGATGATTGTTCCATGTAAAACAATACAAGATTTGCGACCACCGGCAAGAGTTTCTAATGTGGACCCTATGTCAGGTTTCAAATCGTATACATTAGGACACGGTAATAAAATTACAAAACAAAATGCTATGTTTTCATTTCCCAATATTCATCCATTAAACAATAAACTGACACCTTTGGCTCCGACATTCTTTGTGAAATAAAATTAAATTATAGGATATAGTATATAATGTCTTCATTCGGAAATGATTTTGTTTTAGATAAGAATATCAAAGTTAATAACGGTGTGTTTATTGGTGCTAAAGATAAAACAACAAAAACAACCTTTCAAATAATTGGAGCTGATATAAATATGAATATTGATGGAAGTCAAAGCGGTGACCCCGGAATTGTAATTTTGAATATGGCTGCAAAAGAAAATAAAATGAAAGTTAGATTTGAAGGTTTACCTATTGTAGCAACAACCAACAACCCTCCGATTGAAGCAATTACACAAGTAAATTGATTATATGTATTCAAAGCGAATCCAACTGATAAATTTGGAACTGTATATATGAAACTTGCTCAACCGTAAATTTAAAACTTGTGTTATGATATATAATGTCTTCATTTGGAAATAATGTAGTTGCAAGTACATTTAATGGTAAACAAACTCCATCTACAAATATTCCTGACCCTTTAACAATTAATCAAATAAATGAAAATCAAATAGGTGATAATTCAAACCCTTGTCAAACAATTCATATGGCTTCAGATTTTTTATATCAAAATGATATTGATTTTATTGATAATTCTGATGTAAATAATCAAAGAGAATTCATGAAATTACAAACTGATGGTGATTTAAATTTGGTTAATAATATCAATTTTTATGATTTCATTTTGAACAATCCTGCAAGTAAATCAAAATTTTCTATAGGTTTGGATGAACTTGATAGTTCTTTTGAAATTAAATCTTTAGACCCTGTTCCTCAAACAAGATTGAAAATAGGAGACAACGGTATCAATGAATGGTCCTTTATGCAAACCACATTGAATGTAGAACCACTTGGAGCAGGTGTACTTTTAAATGATGGACCTCTAATTTTAAACACCGGTGATATTACTTTAAATTCTGGAAAATTTATTGGTGACGGTTCTTTGCTTCAAAACTTGCCTTCCGGGGCTAACCAAAATTTACAATCTGTTACCGACCAAGGAAGTACAACTACAACGAATGATATTTCTTTTACCGGAACTGGAAAATTTACGATAAATCAAGATGAAATTGATGGTGCTTTAATTAGGATTAGAGGCGGTACTCAAGATGCTAAAATTCGTATTGGTGAAACAACAAGTGATGACGGATATATAAATGCACAGCGTGCAATATTAATAGGCAGAAATGCTGGTTCATTCGGTTGTGGATTTGATGTTTTGGCTTTAGGTTCAGGTAGTGGATATGACCAAGCTGGGAATTATTCGGTAAATTTAGGAGATGATTCCGGACAAAGTAACGCCGGTGTGGAATCTGTTTCTGTAGGAAGATTTGCAGGCGAAGTTTTTAGTGGTCTAATTTCAGTGTCATTAGGTTCATATGCTAATAAGAATACCGGAGGAACTTCGTCTGTCAACAATACTATTTGTATAAATGCAACCGGTGTTGAATTAAATTCTGTAAATCCAAGTTCATTTACGGTAAAACCTATAAGACCAAGTCCTGATGTGACATTAGAAAATTTACAATTGTATTATGATTCAGTTTCCGGTGAAATAAAATCTGGTGCTATTAATAATGGAAGTATTGGTTCATTAAGTCAAGTTTTGGCTGTCGGTAATTCTGGAAATAACATTGATTTAACCGGTGATTTGGATTGTAGTGCTATACGACTTGTAAGTAGCATAGACTGGGCATATACAACGCAAACATCATCATTGACGACCGTAGGAATTCCTTTGACAGGTTTGACAAATGCATATACGGCAACATTACCCACAAGTCCGGTTCCTCATACAGGTGATGTATTTACTTTTAAAAATAATACCGGAGCTACAATAAATGCTGGAGATATTGTTGAATTTTCTGATGATTTTTCAGATGTAAATGGTATAAAAATATATGCAGCTTCGGCAAGTCAATCTAATCAAAATTGTATGCCTATTGGAGTTTGTGTTCAAAATGCAACAACCGGAAATTCTTGTTTCGTTTGTACAAAAGGTTTCACAACTTGCAAAGCTATTGATGGAAGTTATGTTAAAGGTCAAATGTTAGGTTGTGCTCCGGGAGGTTCAGTTAATGCTTCACAAATCACTACAAATAATGTTGGAATTATCGGTGTGTGTATGGAAAGTAAAGTTGTAACAACTCCGGGTTCAGGATTATTGGTTTGGATTAAACCTGATTTTAAATTGTAATTTAATGTATATATCAGATGTCTTCTTTTGGAAATGATATTGTTTGTAAAAATTTACAATGTGATACGGTTAATGGAAATGCACCTACCGGTGGTTCAAGTAAATGGACAGATATTGGGAATAATGATATAGAAAGAACTAATGGAGATGTTTATGTTCGAAACCTTATATATTTTGAAAACGCTCAAGGATTAATAGACGATTCTTCCGTGAACGTAAACATATTATTAAATTCAAAAGGGAATGGTCAAGCACATATTCAATTAAATCCTGGAGATGCTACAAATAATGCAAATGATGTTATTGTTAGTGGCGAAACTTTGCAAGTAAATACAAATGCAGGCTTATTAGTCAATGGAAATGCAAGAGTCAATGGAGAAATGAACAATACTACAAATAACAAAACTAACATTGATTTATTTGGAGCAAAAGTATCCGGTAATTCATTTACTAATTTGAATACATCACTGGTTGATGAAGCAGTAGTTGATTCAGTGTATGCTTTGCAGTTTCGAAAACAACCTGTTATACCATCAAATGAATTTTTTAGAATTAACATGGTAGGTGATATCCGGGGTGCTAATTTAATAAAAGCTGATATTGTTCAAACTCCTGTCGCGGATATAAATATTTTGAAAGTAAATAAAGAATTGAATTATGAAGAAATTTCAAGAGTAACTACGCTTTCAGCACCCGGAAATGAAAATATACGAACCATTCAATTTTCTAATAATAGTTTCATTATTTACTTGGATTTTGCTACTATAGCTACTGATGGTACAGACGATATCAAGTTCAAGATAACACACGCCGATACTTCAATTCAACCAAAGATTGGTACGGAATATCTTTTGAGATGTTCAACGATAACGGTCAATACCACAAAAGCAAAAAGATTTACATTAAATTCAAGTGTAAATTATATTGAAGCTAATGACGAAGTTGAGTTAAGAATAACGGACATTTCCGGTGAACAATTTGCAAATAACACTTTACGTTTTGTATTGGAATTGATACGTATACCGTATATTTAGTAATAAATTTCTTTGGTTTTTTCAGGGGGACAAAAAACCTCAAAAAAATAAAATCCACTTAAAGAGTGTAACTCAATAGTGTAAACAAAGCAAGATGAATACATTAGACTTACATTGTTGGATTGAACGTAAGGATGGTTCTATTTATGACCCAACTCCAACTCCAACTCCAACTCCAACTCCAACTCCAACTCTAACTACGACTTATTTTTTAGAATTTACTTTTATTATATTTAGAATTTACTTTTTTCTATTTCGTTATTTACATTATGTTATGATTCTCATTTACATTTATTTTTATAGAAATATTATAAAATCTAACTCTAACTCTAACTTTAACCTTAACTCTAACTTTAACTAAGATTCATATAATATTTTTATATTTTACTCGGCTACAATCGTAGATTGTTGCTATTTTTATTTTTCATAGAAATATTATAAAATCTAACTCTAACTCTAACTCTAACTTTAACTCTGACTCTGACTTTGACTTATTTTGTAATGATTTATTTTTATTATTTTTTATTCTTCAGAATTTACTACAAATTTACTATTATTTTCTAAAGATTAGTTATAATTCTAACTCTAACCCTAACTCTAACTCTAACTCTGACCAGTACTCAGTAGTATACTACTGATAGGGTTTTTGGGCTGGGGTAGGGTTTTTTGGGACAGGGTTTGGCGGGGGCTATACTCAGTAGTATACTACTTCTTTCTTCTTCGGCTTTTTGAATAATATCATTAATAACATTTGCACCATCGTCGGGTTGGTACACATCTTCGGAGTCGATATCTAATGACTTCATTAATTTTTTGTTTGAATTAAACGTAGGACTTATAACAAATATTCGATGTAATGACCCTTCTTTTTTCAACATTTTCAAATAGTTAGTCACAGCGACTGATTTTCCAGACGAACGTTTTCCAATAAATATTGAATTTTGATGAGCTTTTAACATGTTCGGTCCGGTTTTGATATTGAAAGCACTTCCATTTGGCACATCGATGTTCATATCTTTCACTTTTACAATCTTCATTAAAGATATATGTATAGTTTGTTTATTATTTTTTTAAAAGAAACTAAAGTAATGATAAGTTTACACAACGATGATTGTTTTAACATTTTCCCTAACATTCCAAGAAATTCAATAGACCTTTTCATTTGTGATTTACCATACAATCAAACAAATTGTTCTTGGGACAAGATTCCTTTCGATTTAGATAAATTATGGATTGAATTAATGAGAATAGGTAAAAGAAATTCAGCCTATATCTTTTCTACTACCACTAAATTTGGACATAGCATTATTGAAAGTAATAAGAAGATGTTTCGATATGATATCGTATATGAGAAAACGATGTCATTAGGCTTTTATCATGCAAATCAAATGCCTTTGAGAAGTCATGAAATGATATATGTCTTTTACAAACATTTACCAACATATAATCCAATAATGATTGAAGGTCACAAACCCTATGTAAGACAAGGTCAAGGTCCTCGGACTGAATTATACACTCATTACACCGATAGAACACCAACCATTTGTAAAGATGGAAAAAGTTTTCCAAGAAGTGTTATCAAATTTTCGAATGGAAATTACAAAAGCAAACATCCTTGTAGTAAACCGTACGATTTGTTCGAATGGATAATTAAATCTTACTCTAATGCTTAGATACGATAATGTATTGGATTGTTGTATGGGTATTGGAAATTCAGGTTTAGCATGTAAAAATCTAAAACCTAACTATATAGGTATCGAAATTGATAAGAAATATTTTGAAATAGCAAAAGAAAATATTGATGTTTAAATTTTATTTTAGAAAAGTTAAAGTCAGAGTTAAAGTAAGAGTTAGAGTTAGAGTTAGAGTTAGAGTTAGAGTTAGAGTTAGAGTTAAAATTAGAATGAAAGAAAATAATGATAATAATATGTTTATTTCGTTTGGTAGCATAATGATTCGGGAATAGAAAACTCCAAAATGGGGAATAGAAATGTCAATCTGTTTTTGGGGAATAGGTTTGTGACACATGCATATGCGTCTAAAGTTTTGCGTTTAAATTTTTAATAAAGCGTTAAAATTTTCCCCCCACCCATCTGTTCACTTTCGTTTTGCAAACATGAGGAAGCCTCCGAAAAAGTACACTAGGGTGTGCCTTTCTTGCGATAATGGCGGGTATCGATGTACTGTTGAACACACTGATGGTATGCATTTTATTGTCCTCTATTCAAGAAAAAGGACAGGGTAAAAGATTCTCCATCAAAAATGAAAGGTGCGTTGCCCTTGCTTTCCACGGTTCCCTTGTACAGTTGACTACATATATAATAAGTGTTAGGAACAACTTTTTTTGCGCAAGCAAGATTACGGGGCTTTCATTGAACCAGATACGGGGCTTTCATTGAACTAGATACAGGGCTTTCGTTGAACCAGATACGTGGCTTTCGTTGAACCAAGGTACCGTACGTGGCTTTCATCGAACGAGATACGTAATGCTACGCGAGTTCCTGACCACGATACCGAGTGTGCAGGCAATTCTGCTTAAATTAGAAAGGGTTGGAAGCAAGATCCGTTCGGAATCTAGGATGCTGGACGGGTCTTGAGAGGCAGAGAGGGGGGTAATGGGCGTGATTCGAGCCAGCCAACTCGACTCACGCCCAACAGGGACGCATCCTGCACAGCATGAACATATCACGCATATCATATAAGCATAATAAACACATACTGACCGTTTGGCAGTGCAATTTCACCTCTAGCGGAAACGCGGATGTCAACCGCGTCCACGTTTCCGCTAGGCGTTTCTTCCCCCATTCGCGCGCTCGTTTGCAAGAGAGCCTGGGCAACGGATGAGGGAAGCGTTAGCAAAAATAGTATTTCGTATGCGTTGTTTTCCCTAAACAAATTGCACAAACTGAACGGTCAACCACACATCTCGTTGTGGGATGACGCGTTCATTTGGCGGAAGCGGACCGTGGAATTTAAGGAATTTGAAACCCGCAATAGTTGCGCTATGGGGTTTCATCTTCTTTGAAGCGAAACGGGTACCCACATCATACTAAGTAGGAATATGTGATAATATTTTGAAGCAAAAGATTACTCAGATTAGTATACAATCTTAGAGATCTTTATTTCGCTGGACAGGGGCACACTCCCGGAGCGGAGAAAGCCTTCCGCCTTTAGTTAAAATTGCATATTTAACAAATCAAACAGTGAGTATTTTCTCCAAGTATTTTCAGACGGTAATACTTAAACACTGGTAATACTTAAACACTGAGTGTTGTCTCGCGTGTTGTCACCAAGCCTTAGAAACTCACGATCTCACTCCCAAAGTGACCAAAACCGTTCGATCGGCGATCGAACGGTTTTTGGTCACTTTGGGAACGCGTCTGAAAATACTCAGTGTTGTCACCAAGCCTAAACTCGCGATCTTACTCCCGAAGTGACCAAAAACCGTTCGATCGCCAATCGTTCGGTTTTTTGTCACTTTGGGAACGCGTCTGAAAATACTCAGTGTTGTTTCGCGTGTTGTCACCAAGCCTAAACTCACGATCTCACTCCCAAAGTGACCAAAAACCGTTCGATCGCCGATCGTTCGGTTTTTGGTCACTTTGGGAACGCCTGAAAATACTTAGAGAAAATACCAGACAGGGCTTTGCAACCAAGCCGACTTCAGTTCTCACATAAACGTACGGTTTATGCCCTCCCGAATCTGGAATTCACGGCCGTGAATATTTCACTGCACGTATGATTGCCCACACTGTTTGCGAGTAAATTAGATTGGGAAAACATTTTCCAACGTTCGTAATGCACAAAGATATATCATTTAGACTCTTAGGTAGGAGTTTTTTAGCTCTTGACTGAGCCGTGGCCGCATCAGCTCAGTTTGCAGTCGCGACTGCGAGCTAAGCTGAGAGGCCCTTATAACTTTCATGCACATCGCATCAAAACTCAAACAGCGGAGGGGTTCTCGTGCGTTCTAGCGCACGATACTTGGCACCAATATTGCTAACAGCAATATTGGTGCACCCTCAAACGCACAACCTCTGATGTCAGCTATGCGCAAAACGCGTGCTACACATCATGGGTTTCGGTACATGCAAATCCAAACCCAAACATGCCAAACAGCAAAGGGCTTCCCGTGAGTTCCAGCGCGCGTAACTTTGCAAAAGTATTACTAAGATATATATCTTTTAGTTGCCAAAGGCCCAAGGCCTCAAAAGCCTTGTGCACGAAGCCATCAATTTATTTCTTTGGAGATTTATTGGGTTTGTGTTCGAGTTTACCCAAACCCAATACATGCCAAACTGAAAAGCAATTCCCGTGCGTTATAGCGCGCGAAACTATGCTCAAATATTTACAAGACACATATCTTTCAGTTCTCAGAAGCACAAGGTTTGAGATAACTTGTTGGCAAAACCATCAATTTATTTCTTTGGCAGATCTATTGGGCTTGGGTTCGAATGTTTCCAAACCCAATACATGCTAAGCAGCGAAGGGCTTCCCGTGCGTTCTAGCGCACGTAACTGCGTAGAAATATTACCAAGATATTTATCTTTGATATATTCGAAGCACAAGGTCTAA
>LGRX02015598.1:0-13554 GCA_001247695.2 Cymbomonas tetramitiformis | reverse complement strand
TTCCTCGGTGAGGGCCTGAAAAGCTGCTGTCTTCAACTCAGGGCACATATCTTATGGGGATTGGCCGTGTTCGGTTGTGAGGACTGAACCAGTCTCACAAGGGTGCAAGTAACACTTACAGGGAATATGGTACAGGGACCATAGGTTGATATCGGAATACTTTGTATACTGTCGGATATTTCTTTATACTTAGATGAACTTTCACTTGTTTGAAGTTACAAGACACCAGAGGTCAGTGCCAATGTGTAACTAATTCAAAAACTGACATGAGAGCTTGTTCAGCTCTTTAAGTAGTAACATGTCGACTCGAATTCCCTCAGATCTCATCCGAATTCGACAGTCACATGCTCAGTCACTTCATGTTCACATATTCTCTGACAGGTCTTGTCATTTGGCTCTTGGGCTGTAGCTGCCAGTCATACAGTGATCTCTGCTCTGAATTACTGAATAGTCATAGATCTGATGATGTGGCAAGATCTGGGACTCTCCTGGTTTCCCTCCAGATCTGTGTGGCTGTTTGAATATAAAATGGTTTCCCACCAATTCTCTCAACCTGATCTGCTGTGGTTGCAGATGTTCAAAAAGTCACAAGCTGTCAGTCACCCTTGTCATACCTCGCGGTCATACTGGTGACTGTCACTGGTGCTGTCACTCGTCATTCAGACACGACTGTCTCTCGTCTGACTCGCGATACACCCTAGTACAACTCTCCCCCCCTTTGCGGCGCGCCTACGTCCTCGCTAGGCTGTCCTGCGTGCTCTTATGTACATAGTCAGGGAAGGTTAGCATGCACTTTGCGACAAGATCGGGCTGCTAAGCCCTCGGTTCTCGGGTCCGTGCCCCCCAGTCCTCGGGTCCGGGTCCCCCATACGGTTCTTGGGTCCGTGCCCCCCAGTCCTCGGGTCCGGGTCCCCCTTACGGTTCTTGGGTCCGTGCCCCCCAGACCTTGGGTCTGGGTCCCCTTCCGCAATCCGGGTTCGCCAAGGCGCTTCACCGTCTCACGCTGCCAACGCTCATCAGGTTTGGCAACCTCAGCACTACCAGATCACGGGTCTTCCGCGGCCATTGCGCCCCGTGGTTGACCAGCCTCGGTATCTTGAGACTCGCACATGTCAGTCCTTGCTGTCAGCGTCGAGATGAGGTTCATTACCGCGAGTGCGCTCTCCTCCTTCATGCGCTCGTTCAGCTTCAGTTCGCAAAACAGGTGGTACAGCAGCGCACGAGGTATTGCATATACTGCTTGGGCTGAACCCATACCGCGGGTGTTAGCCGAGGAGATGCCCCCTTGGGACGTGTTCTCGTGCCTTCCTAGCATTGCTCGCGCAGGGCAGGGAGTCGTGTGGGTGCACTGTAACAAAGGTACTGAAGGTGCCGCATTTGTCCATATGTGAGTTGGCTTCATGTACGGTGCGCCATACTTACAATAGGTGGTCAACAGTGGCTCCGGCAGACCTTTCATTACGGCGCGCGTGTGCAATCCTCGCAGCGTGTCGCCAGCTGGGTTCTCTATGAAGAAATACGCAGGATCGTAAAACTCAATGATCTCCCTGGTACGCCGCACGCGCCTGTCCGCCAGCTTCAGATCTGGAGCTCCTAGTGTCTTCGCCTTGCTGTACTCCTTGCAGGGGGGGCTGGCCCAGATGACGTCGAAATGATGCCGCGGGTAGAGCTTGTAGTTCCAGTGAAGGATGTCCTCCGTGCACGTGGCTTGCCACTTGGGTAGGATGTCCACTGTTACCACCTCGCAGTCCCTAAACTGACGTTGGAACTGCTGCTCCACTGAACCGGTACCGCAGAACAACACCAAAATCCTGACTGGGTGCTGCACTCTCGAGAGGTGGGGCTGATAGGCCCGGCTTTGGCTACTGCTGCGGACTGTTGGGGTGGGAGGTCTCATAGCCATCAACTGTGCCCGCTGCTCCTCCTGACCCTTGTGAGTCTCCCTTCGCCTTTTCTCTGGATGTCCACTACCCGGTCTCGGGTACATCACGATGTACCCAAGCCACTCTTTGTTCCGCACGCCATGGCGAGCTCGAAACATTTCAAGTGTCCATATGGCCGATATAGGTTGTCAATAACACACCAATCTTGGGTATGAACCATATGTTTGGCGGTATCCATGTCATAGACATGGGTTTTTGGGGGCGGTTGCCTAGGTGATTTTCCAGAAAAGACGAAATTCTCAAGTTCTAAATTCTTGGGTACATCGCTTGGGTACATCGATTTGTATGCATGGTTATGCACATGAAAATTGCATATTTGGTCGATGTTTCATTAGGGCATTGACATAGACCCTTCAAAGCACTTATTTTATCATGGCTCGGTCCCATACCTCACACGTTATCATACTTCATCATCAAGACTTCTCATCATAAAACAGTGTCAGATTTTAGATTTCGCCTAAAAGAATGAGCGCGGACATGTGTGATGACTCCCACCCATCGATCTATTGAACGAAGGCATATTTACATGTGCAATGCATGTTATCGCAAATACGATTGCCAAAGAATGAGCTGACAAATATTTTTGGTCATAATAATCAATATCACAGGTCACCTTCAACCGCTCGCGTCGACTCGTCCCCATACCCGATAAGGTACCTCGTGCCGTGCGGCAAGTAAGCAGTTAAGCTTGGGGATCTAGGGTACGCCGAACATGACGAGAATACATTAATTAAGATATTGTGGTGTAACAAACCTTAAAAAGTATTCCACTTTGTGAAGAATCCCCCCCCTAAGATATGCGAGACTGTGAAAAAGGCGAGTCGCAACAAACCGTGGTAAAAAAACAATTAGAAAAATGTTTTTGGGAGCCAAGTTGTGATTTGCATGGGTTTGAATGCACCTGACATGATATATATCCTACCAGGATGCTTGTGACGGCATATTCCCGTGTTCATGATGATGTTGGCTAGCTATATTGATGATTCGTAACGACAAACCGTTAAATTTATGCCCCCATACCGTCGATTTAGCTTGGGTACATCCCTATGTACCCAGACCCTCTTGGGTACATCCCCATGTACCACCGGGTAGTGGACATGGAGCTTTCTTCAGCCTTTCCTCCTCAGCTTCGAAGACTCGCAGTGGTTCTAGCCTGCCCCCTCGCCCTTCCAAGTCCTCTCGGGTTCGCCACTGGCTGTGACTATGCGGCAGCCCTTTCCATTTGGTTAGCCACTCCTGCACTGTCCCGCCAGCCTTCCCACCTAGCTTCCTGAAGCGAGTACTGATGATGCGTTCCACCTCACGCTCCCTCTGACCCTCTACCAAGACTGGTGGTGGTGCCACTTCCTCCCGCCTGCTCACGAAGTGCTTGGCTCCCGACTGAACTGGGGTGAGCCGATCCGCTGTGAACACGTCGTGCACTTTCCAATGCACGGGTAGCTCTAACCTGTACGCTGACGGGGCTCCACGGTCCTGCTCTGGCAGCTCTTGCTGCCTGTCGCTGTACAGACATTCTACTACACGTAAGGGACCGTGCCTGAGCTTGCGCAGCTTCGGCTTCATCCCCCGATCTCCAGGCAGAGTCAGGTGCTGACCATCCACCCATACTTGATCATTCCCCTTAATGTGCTGTAGCCGGTGTCGTGCGTCGAACTGCTCCATCATGCGCTGCTGGGCCATCTGCAGGTTCACCCGCGCTGCCTGTAGTTGCCGCGCGAACTGCTTGGCCAGCTCGTGCGCAGTTCCTCTCTTATCCGCCGCTACTCGCCCACCTTTTCTTCGTCTTGACCCACCTTCTAAGGCTGCGTCCATGAAGAAGTCCAGCTGAGTTGCGGGAGCGTGTCCGTACACCAACTCAAAGGAGAGAATCCAGTCGCTGCTGACGTGGAGTCATTGATCGCGTACTCCACAGGTGTCACCCAGAGGTCCCAGGCCTCCTGGTTCTCAGCAACGTAGCAGCGCAGCATACGCTCCACGGTGTGGTTGCTGCGTTCCGCTTGCCCATCGCTCTGAGGGTGATAGGGAGTGGTGCTAGCTACCTTGACGCCCATCAGTCGCATGAACTCCTGAGTCATGGCGTCGCGAAAGCGGGGTCTCGGTCGCACACTATCTTCATTGGAGCTCCGTGCAATCGCCATACTGCGTCCATGAACAATCTTACCACTACTTCTGCAGAGCTGTCGTTGTAGGTCATTGGCACCACGTGTACCATTTTGCTCAGCTTGCAGGTGAAGGTGGTGAAGGCGTTTACTCCTCGCTGAGTCATCGGAAGCCCGGTTACGAAATCGATGCTGACAACCTCCCAGAGCCTGCTTGGCACTCGATGCGGTTGCAACAGCCCCATGGGATACCCTTGTCGCGGCTGGGTCTGCTGGCACGTCACGCACGTCTTTACCCATTCCGCTATATCTAGGTCCATTCGCGGCCACCAGAAACGTCTTCGGACCCGCTCCAGCGTCTTGTCCCTGCCGGTGTGGCCTGCGGATGGTGCCTCGTGAGCTTCTCTCAACACTAGCTCCCGCAAGGGCGAGTCCGGTGCCAGCACCACCTGATAGCGCCCTTCAGCCACTCTCCAGATAATGTCGCTTACCAACCGGAAATGCTCTGTGCGATGATGCTGGGTATTTAGCAGCTCCTGCTTCAGGGTCCTGAGATATTCGCTCCGTCTGTGCTCAGCTCTCAGCGCTCGCAAGAACACCCCTGGCTCCACCGTTCCCGACTTGTCTCTGACCTTTGCTGCTGCTCCGGAGAGCGTGACTGCTGGTTGCGCTGTGGGTCTCTCGCGTGGGGCCAGCTTGCTGGATGGCTTCTGCGGCCTGGCTATCACTACTAGCACTGGCCATGGGACTGGCAGTTCCTGCAGAGCCGAGCGGTGACCTCTCTCCTCTCCAGGTGAGGTAAACAGTCTGTTGGGCTCACCATGCTCGTTCACCCTTGGGATGACTTCTACGATCTCCAGGCCAAATTCACGTAGCAACGGTCGCCAACTCGCCTGGGGGAAGTCGGGCAACAAGAACAAGGCGGCTGTGTGGCACGGGTCCTGCTTTGCTTCAGATGCATAGTGTCGCAGAATGTCCTCAATGCTCACGTTGGGGTCTGAAAAGGGGGGGTTGCACCAGACGATACGACCCCTCCACTGCTCGTTCAAGCAATCAGTCCAGAATGTGCTCACCTGTCGGTTCTGACCCATAGCGTCACAGCACGCATCCACCTGGAATGGTCCTCCCAGTGCTCGAGAGTACTTGCTCTGCAGCCTAGCGAACTCCGAGGAGATCAACTTCCAATCCTGCTTGTCCACCAGCGGTTCTCCAGGTCGGATCCTTGGGCTTGCTTGCTGCTGCTCTGCCGCTGTCGCTGGCGGTTGTGCTGCTGGTTGCTGCACTACTGCTGATGGCTGCTGCTGCTCCGCTACTGGCTTCTGAGCTACTGTTGCAGGCGGTTGTGCTGGGGGTGTCTCTGACAGAACGGCTTCTGCATCCAAGGGAGACGCTGGGTCATCACCTGTTGCTGATTGCTCTGCTGCTGCCGCTCTAGTAGTTACGCCCGCAAGGGCAGAGACTGCCGCCATCGTGGCCACTGTGTCCATGGCGTCGCGCCACAGGTCGGGAGTCTCCGCCCACCACAGTCCATTAAGCTGCGTCAGCTTCCCAGTTACCACAGGAGGGTTCACTGGAGGGTACTCCTCGTCCTCCTCGTCTGCTGAACTGAACCCCGCGTCCAGCGGAGAGCTAGGGTCCTCCTTCCCCATCTTCTTCTCCTTTACCGCTGCGTTCACCTCAGCCTTAGCTTTGGTTACTTCTGCTGGGTTCCCCTTAGCTCCCGCTGCTCTTCGGCCCTCTTCCGCGGATACAGGCTGGTCGGTGCTCGGGTCCACATACCCCGCCTCCTTAAGCCCGTCTCGCGCTGTCGTCTGCACGTAGTCCGGTCGGCGAGAGGCCGCGTCCGGCACCACCCGCGTGCGCCCTGGCACGTGCTCCATCGCATGCACGCCCACCTCCACCAGGTCCTCGTACCACCTAGCCTGGCGTCGGCTGAGCTCCCGTCCAGGTGCGAATAACCACTTTAGAGGAGCATGATCCCCCATTAACCTGAACTCCGTGAATGTCAGGTAATGTCTCCAAGTCTGCGTAGTGCAGTGGTGGATGGCGGCTAGCTCACGCTCACCTGCGTGGTAGTTCTGCTCAGCAGACGAGAACTGCTTGCTCTCGAAGGCGATCGGCTGCAGGCCCTTCCCCAGGTCCTGCATCAGTACCCCAGCCAGTGCCACCGCACTAGCGTCCGTCTGTACGACGAATGGACTGGTGCCGTTGTGAGCTGCCTTCTGATCTGGCAGGATCAACGTAGGGGCTGTGGTCAACGCGTGCTTCAACCGTTCGAATGCTCGCTCCTGCTCTGGGCCCCACTCCCAGGGCACTAAGCTCTTGGTCAGCTTGGTGAGCGGGTGCGCCAGGTCAGAGAATCCTTGGATGTACCGCCTGTAGAACCCAGCTAGTCCCAGGAACTGTCTCACGTGCTTGACCGTCTCCAGCTTGGGCCAATCCCGTACTGCTGCGATCTTGTCCTGCTGGGGTCGGCATCCTTCTCGATCAATTACATGCCCGAGGAACCGTACCGAGCGCTTGAAACACCGCAGTTTTGATTCCTTCAGCCGGACTTTGTTTTGACGGCAGACCTCCAGCACCTGCTTCAAATGATCGAGGTGTTCAGTTGGATTCTTACTGAAGATCATGATATCGTCCACGAACACCCTTACGAATGGGAGATGTCCTAGGTAGCTCTGCATCATACGCTGCCAGCAAGAAGGACTGTTTGACAACCCCATGGGCATAACCAGCCACTCATAAGCTCCGAACGGCGTGGTCATCGCTGTCTTCTCGATAGCGTCCTCCTCCATGGGCACCTGCCAGAATCCCCACAGAGCGTCCGCGGTGGAGAAGATAGTCGCTCCCTGGAGGTCATCAATGAGGGACTGTACGTCAGGGAGAGGGTAACGGTCCTTCACAGTGATCTCGTTGATCTGGCGATAGTCGATCACCAGTCGCAGCTCCTTGGGGTTGGAGGGCTTGGGCACCATCAGGACTGGACTGCCCCAAGGTGAAGACGAGGGACGGATGTGTCCCTTTGCCAAGAGCTCGTCCAGTTGCCCACGAAGTTGTCGTAACTCCTCCATGGACAGCTTGTAGCACCTCTTGTGCCGTGCGCCATCACGGTACTCGGCTCTCGGGGTCCACGCGCAGCGGCGATTTGTGGTCGCGGTCCACGACGCCCTTAGGGAGCTCCATGCCCACCACGTCCTGGTACCACTGCTTCAGCTTCACCAGCTCGTCCAGGATCCATTGTGGTACCTCTGCGTCCTCCTCATCCTGCTTAGCCTCCTTGGTCTCGCCTTCGTGCTGCTTGACCTTGCCATCCGCGCCGCTGCTCTGCTCTTCACTAGGTGTCGCTGCAGCAGCTGGTGCCTCTTTCCTGAAACAGCTATACCCATCTTTGCTTTGCCCTGCCTCAGCTTCTATAGGTGCTGCCAGTACTGGCTCGCTAACTCTGCGCGATCTCCTGTGGTTCACCCCTCTGCTCCTCCGTTGCTCCTGCTGCAGACGCAGAGCCTGCCCTGTTTTCCACAAACAGTATGCCTCCTCTTCCCACTCAGGTTCCAATTCCTCCGCGTGGTGCTGTGCAGCCTGCTCCCTGCGCTCTCGTGGAAGCATCTGGAATGCCTCCCATCTGGCCCTTGTGGGGTAAGGTCCCCAGTCTCGCACAGCGGGTTGCGCTGATGTGGGGCACGTCGCCGGTCGCAGAGCACACACCTGCTCCTGAGCCCAGTCCTCCTGCTCTGTTGCATCTTGTTCAGATTCAGACGAACTGCTGTCGGAGATTAGGGTGGCTATGCTTGCTATTGTGCTGTCGCTGTTGCAGCCTTCTTCGTCAGAGGTAACTTCCCCCCCCCTTTGCCTAGCGTTGTCACCCTCTGCTTCCGATGATGAGGATGAAGATGACTCTGATAGGGCTGCAGAGGCCTCTAAGGGAGAGTTAGGGTCGTCGGTGGCCTCCATTTTAAATGTGCCATCTGGAGCTAGATACATCAGGTACGCCTCCTCGCCGCTATTCTTCAAGGCTCGCAGGTCCTTCCTGGCTTGCTTAGTACTGATAAGCTGTGCCTCTACCAGTCCCATGGCCTGCCCAGACCCTGTAGATGACGCCCCTGGATTGCATCCCGCAATGACTACCTTCTGTGACCCATGGCCAAACCGCACACTCCCATACTGTGCGTAGTCAAAGGTGATCCGCCGCTGAGCTCGTAACCAGTCACCCCCCAGCACCACGTCCACTCCCAAGGATAAGGGCATCACTCGTAGAGTTACCTGCTTGGCATAACTTCCCTTCCGCGTCTCCGCCGTGAGCTTGGGCCGAATGCAAGAGTTGGCGTCGTAGACTGTGCCATCTGCAACCTGCACCCGCATTGGTTTCTCATGGACTGATGGTTGAAGCTTGAGCTTCTTCACAGTCTCTAGGGATGTGAAGCTGGAGGAGGCCCCGGTATCGATGAGGACCTTCACTCTCACCTTGCCAATCCACGCCCAAAAGATCATGAGAGTGGGCCCGGACGCATCCATGGCAGCTAGCACATGTTCGTCCAGCCACTCTCCCCAACGCCCCGCTCCCGCGTCCACGCCTATGTCCGGCCTGATGCTGGCCAGTTTGTGCAAACCTGGCTCCACTTCCCGCGGGTTCAGTTCTTCGTCAGAGTTGTCGTCGGGTAGGTGGTAAGTGCCTGCCTCCGCTATCAGGGCAGTCCAGCGGGCAGACCTGGTGATGGAGTCTTCCGGCGCTGGATCATCTGGCCAGGGTGCTGGTCTGGCGGTCGCCGTTTCCTTGCTCACCTTCATCATCTTCCTCAGGTGCTCTATGCGGCCCTTCACCCGTACCATGGCACTCCTGACTCTGTGCTGATGCACCTCTGCTTCCCGCCGCCTGCTCGTCAGTGTCCTGGCTGCCTCCCACGCTGCTGGTTTGTCACGTTGCACTCGCTGCTGTGCTCGCGACAGCGGCGGCGGCTTGGCACGGTCCAGTCGTCGTCGCAGCGCACGTCCAAAGAGCTGCCGGGGCGCTGCCTCCTCCCTGAACCTCACCTTTCTGGCACCTGATGGCTGCAAGGCGCGCTGGTACACACCTTTTGTGCACGGGTGTCCCTGACTTCCTTGCCCGAACAAAGGGAACCTGATTTGTACCTCTGTTGGGGTGGATGCCTGCGCTGGTGCCACTTCTGGCTCCATCTCGCTTGGAGCCACCACAGTAACCGGGTGAGTCCGCTTCAACCACCTCACAGCTCGCCTCAGCTTCTCGGTTGCCTTTTGGGCTGGTCCCGGGCCATGCCTCATCCGGTGGTCTTCTCTGAAATGGGTGTTCCACCGGTAGGGCTGGCTGTGTCGCCCCCTCACAGACCTCTCCTCCAGAGGCCTGGTCCCGCTCCTGTCGGCCTCAGCAAGGGGCGGAGTACTCCCCCTGCTGGCTCCGGGACCTATGCCTTGCGACCGGGAGAGGAACTGGCCCCCGCGGCCTCTCCCTCGCCAAAATCTGAACCCCTCTCCTGCGCGATGACTGCGAACGTCTCCTCCATAAGTTCCGGGCTTGCGCCAGAGTTCTCCAGGGTCTCGAACGCCTCATCCCAGATGCACTTTACCCATGCAGCTTTCTTCTGCTGGTCGTGCTGCTGCGGGCAGTCCCTCGCCAAGTGCTCCTTAGATTTGCATTTCCTGCAACCAGTGTACGTAGACGATCCAGGCAGCTGCCTGCCCTCCACTTCTGCCGGCGCTGTCGGTAGCGCATAGCACTGCTCCACGTGTTCATCGAGGCACTCAACCAGCGCAGCCACTGGAAAGGGAGACTGGTCCCTGGCGGCCTTCAGTCCCACCGGATCCCGTCGCTCCTCCAATGTAGCCTGCTCCACGTATTTGCGCAGTAGTTCCGCCTCCCACCCAGCTGGTCCAGTTGACTGATGAAAGTCTACCTTGCCCACCCTACAGATCTGCAACCCTTGGGAAAGCTTTCCATAGGCATGTCATCCCTGTGCCTACCCTATGCTCGCCCTTGGGAACGCTCGGGAAAATCAGGAAATATTTTCCAAAGGCTTGGAAAGTTTTCCATAGGGTATTTCCATAGGGATACCCCCTTTTGGAGTTTCCATAGGGTTTCTATAGGGCTGTATGCATATGGAAAAGGACGTTCCATAGGCATGGAAGGCCGTATAATCACCCTATGGAAAAGTAAACATTTCCATAGGATGACTATAGGCATAACCAGGACTATGGAAAACCCTATGGAAAATGTAAACCCTTCCATAGGGCGGCTATTGGCATAGGGGGCCGATGGAAAGCCCTATGGAAAATATAACTTTCCCATACGCTTTCCATAGGCATGTCCAAGGGCGGGCGTAGGGCGGGCGTACGGATAGCGCACCTATGGAAAATTAGCGTATACTATGAGTTTTCCACAAGGTTTTCCATACGGCGGGCATAAGGATAGTACACCTATGGAAATGTACAATTCGCCCTGCGTATTCTCGGGAATAAAGTCGTAATTCCATAGGGCCTTCCATAGGGATGCCATAGGTATGGTAGGCCTATGGAAACGTATAATTCACTCTGCGTATTCTCGGGAATATCAACGTAATTCCATAGGGCTTTCCATAGGGCCCCCATAGGGATAGTATACCTATGGAAATATACAATTCATTCTGCGTATTCTCGGTCAATAATGACGTAATTCCATAGGGGTTTCCATAGGGTTGGCTATAGGGATAACACAGGGTGAGCATGCCGTAGGTATACTCCTGATACAGGTGGAAAAGTCTATACCTATAGTATCCATATGGAATACGTTTCCACACGTATACCGTACGTATGGAAATAACGTTCCATAGGTATAGCCAGCCTATGGAATGAGCTTTCCCAGGGGTGAGCCACCCAGTGGAAAAGTCTTCCGTAGGTATATCATCCGTATGGAAACATGTTTCCCAAGGGATACCGTACCTGTGAAAGGGTTTCCATAGGTATAACCATTCAGGTTTCATAGGGTGAGCATAGGGTGATGATTCATGATATATCCAGGCTTTCCATAGGGCTTTTACTACATATATACATATTAATATACAGAATAATTCCATCTATGAAATGAACAAGTTATTCGTCATGTAAGTCGCCCACAAAATCTACATGCCTATCTAGTATGAGCATCATCTTGTCTTTATCATATCTCCATGGTGGATCATTGAAACCGAGTTTGTGCTCGCCGAGATAATATACCAACCTATTTGCATCGGGTCGTCCAGCTGGAATTCTCTTGGTCGTGATGAACCGGTCAAAGTTCCATGGAATGGGTACAATGCACACCAAGCACTCAATCTCAAATGCTTGGATGAAAACCTCGGAAAGGTCCCATGGCAAGTCCGACCTCAACATCATATTGTTCGCCACAGTATCTTGAAATGCTGCCTTCAATGGAAACCATCTTACTTTGAGGAAAACCAATTGTTTCCTGCCAATCGGGATGCTATAAATTTTCAGAAGCTCGCCGTACCTGCAACACATACTTTCCAAAGGGTGAGCATAGGGTGGGCACGGGGTGGACATAGGGCGGCTATAGGGCGGACACAGAGTGGGAAAGCTTAACTCGTAATCATAGGGAGGGTGTAGGGTGGTCGTAGGGTGGGCACAAGGTGAGCATACGCATGATCTATGATATATGTTACGGTATAGGGATGTTGTAGGGCGAACACAGGGTAGGCATAGGGCCAATATAGGGCGAACATAGGGTGGGCATCGGATGAACGACCTGTCTTCATGGGCATTCAATCCATTTACTGGGGTATCAAAGATTGCCTTTATGTATCGTTGACAGGTGGTGAGGTGGCGGTCGGCGGATCGCGTACGAAAAGTGTCTCGTCCGACTTTCACGTGCCGACTCTTCATCACACCGTCCATGTAGACATAACAACGCTCCTTGGTACTCAAAGGACGACATTCCCTCGTCAACCGGTTCAACCGCCATGTCTCCAGATCTTGGATGACGGGTCGTGGCATGATCCGCCGTTCTCTCTTACTCAATCGCTTCCATTCAGCGAGTTTGGTGTCAAAGTCGTTTTGCAGGAGCTGGGCCCATGGGAAATTCGTGCGCATATACTTCCGTATACCTTTTATGTCACCTGTGGGTGATCAATGGGTGGGCATAAGATGGTTACGAATTTCAAAGGGTGGGCATAGGGTAGGCATAGGAGGGTGAGCACAGGGATGGAATATTTCTTTTCAGCTCCAAGGGTGGGC
The DNA here is from genome assembly GCA_001247695.2 of Cymbomonas tetramitiformis. Taxonomy (NCBI): domain Eukaryota; kingdom Viridiplantae; phylum Chlorophyta; class Pyramimonadophyceae; order Pyramimonadales; family Pyramimonadaceae; genus Cymbomonas; species Cymbomonas tetramitiformis. Next base: position 1,295 of record LGRX02015598.1, on the reverse strand, counting down.
ATAGGGCGGGCATATGGCGGGAAAGATTTCCATTGGGTGGGCACAGGGCGGACATCTACTGCAAAGGCATCTAAGGCACTGCGTACCTTCATCCAAGGTTATCGGTGTTTGCTTGCCAATCACCTCCACTCGTCGCTTTTGTGGCCCAGTGTATGGTGCAACCTTCTCATTAGATATTGAAGCATATATGCCACGGATTAGCATCAGCTGTTTTTCTAGCATCTGACCTGCGACATACATAACACATAAACAAACGTACACGGTGCAGCCAGACGTTTCCATACCTATGTTTCCCCTATGGAAGGAGCTTTCCATAGGCACGCTATACGTACGGAACCGATACATAGTAAAGGCATAGGGTAAACATAGGGTGGGCATAAGGTGGGCATAGGGCGGGAAACTTTGAGATTCACATTCCCTATGGTGATCACAGGGATAGCATAGGGCGGACGTAGGGTGAACATAGGGCGAGCCTAGGTATACATACCGTTCATGATGCTGGCTACTGGCTGCGATCGAGTTTTGACTGACTCCTTGCATTTCCCATAGAATGACTCCCACGGAAATAACGATAAAGCCTATCGGACACCAGGTGGGAAGGATGTCATAGCCTGATCGCGTCATGGTGACCTGAAATCGCGACCTGACCTCATGAAGGCGTGACACAAGCGTTGCCACGCTCGTGTCGCCGGCGATTTCTGGCGAAATCGCTTCCTCACGCCACGTCAGTCGTCACGCGTTGTCGCTCGCGGGAAAACTGTTACCTCACAGAAATTCATATGTCGCTTTGTACAAAATCTGTCGTTTTCTACAGTTTTCCCATGTACTTAAATATGGAATTTACCACAGGTCCCATGCCATCTTCACTGAAAACGTGAAAAGTCCATTCTATATTTTAAAGCATATAATTATATTATTGTATTATTGTTTAAAGCATATAATCGTATAATCATATAATTATATAAAGAAATTACGGAATCTAATATATTTACTGTACGTCATAATATACACAAGTATTATATTTATATTTGTATTTATAACATACTGTCTGGTATGGAGACGAGGGCGATATGGTGGGGGGAAGGTGGGGAGGGGGGGGAGGTTGGATATGTCGATAGCCGCGCAGGGGGTGGGGGAGGAGCCGGACGGATCCATGGACATAAAAGTCGGGTATTGACGCCCGATATTGTTTTATCGATTAATCGCAGAAATCGTGCCTATCGATTTTATTCCGTTGCCGAAATAATAATAAAAACATCCTCCACCCGCCCGCCCCCCATAGTTGATTTAATTTA
>LGRX02015597.1:0-27722 GCA_001247695.2 Cymbomonas tetramitiformis | reverse complement strand
CACACAAGTCCACTCTGTTGGGGGGGGCGTCGAAGGCTTCGAAGTTTTTCCATGCAGCTTGGAAGCTACTTGGAAAGCTATGGAGTAGCTCCCCAAAGTGCTTGTTCATAATGGAGAGAAGCTTGGTGAGAGAGTCTTGGGACATCTTGCCCTCACTATTCCATTCAAGCAAATCGACAAGGAGGTCCAACGTGTTGACGGGGGGTTGGACTGCGTCGCGGTCTTCCGCGGGCGCCTGTGTAGAACGCCCACCCATTCCATCGTAGAACTTTGAGAATGTGGACCTATGTTTGATTATGTATGTAAATATACATAGTATCCTTTTAACAAGTTAAGCGTGTCTTAAACGTGTCTTAACGCGTTTTGAGAACTCACCATTGCTGTGCTTAAAGACATCATTGCCTCAATGAGGCTCTTTGTGGCCGCGTGTACGTCTTGCTTGGCTGGATCGTCTGCATTCCACCAGTCCTCGGTGTCGTCCATCATGGATCCGGCGTCATTGTCGGAGAACAAATCGGGGCAAGTACCAACCGACTCCTCGCCCTTACTTCCACATGACTCGTAGGAGAAACTCGAGTCCGAATCCAAACCCGAAATGCACGTCGAGTATGACCGGTCATCGTCGTCGAGCTCTAAAGCGTCTGAGGCGTCGCCGGTCTCCTGGTCACGTCTTTGCGTCACATGATCTTCGTGTGCAACTTTCACGGAGCTGCATACATAAGGCATTGTTAGGTTGCTATCCGTATCCTAACAGCGCACTAACTAGACTCGTACCAGCTAGCGGTAAAATCATACGGCACACCTGGCTTGACCAAGCTCCTTGTCTTCCACGAGTTCCACATCGTCGTCTGATTCCACGGCTGGGCGACCATCAGGTAGAGAGATTGGTACCGCATCCCAATACCGCTCCCCGGGGGCAACCTTTGTGAATAGTTTGTGATGTCGCCATCGGGTGGTTCGATTGACCCAATTTGCGACCACGCCATAGCACATCCCACAGTCACATAACACCAAGCCATCTCTCCTGCCTTGTCCTTTCCGAGTTTCCATGGCATGTACTTCGTCGCGAATCTGCCATTCTTTCTCGCGACATGTCAGGTGTTCGTCACACTCCTCCGAAGACATAGACCTGTCAGTGTTAGCATGCGGTTAGATGGCGGTTAAGCCCCTAATGACACACTAACCACGCATTAGTAAGTCTCGGGGAAAGGACCTCACGCACCCCGCAGGGCTCACGTCTCCAAGCCCGAGGGTGGCGAGCTCGGGATGGCTGTCATCCGGCGGCTGCTGCTGGTCTGAGCTCGCGAAGTCCATGGAGTTCGCACTCGACGCGTCGGCGGGCATGTCCATCTCGGGGGGCGGGGACGGCGAGGTTCCGCGGTGGGGCTCGTCGGGCCTGTCAGTGTTAGCATGCGGTTAGATGGCGGTTAAGCCCCTAATGACACACTAACCACGCATTAGTAAGTCTCGGGGAAAGGGCCTCACGCACCCCGCAGGGCTCTCGTCTCCAAGCCCGAGGGTGGCGAGCTCGGGATGGCTGTCATCCGGCGGCGGCTGCTGGTCTGAGCTCGCGAAGTCCATGGAGTTCGCACTCGACGCGCCGACGGGCATGTCCATCTCGGGGGGCGGGGAGGGCGAGGTTCCGCGGTGGGGCTCGTCGGGCCTGTCAGTGTTAGCATGCGGTTAGATGGCGGTTAAGCCCCTAATGCCACACTAACCACGCATTAGTAAGTCTCGGGGAAAGGGCCTCACGCACCCCGCAGGGCTCGCGTCTCCAAGCCCGAGGGTGGCGAGCTCGGGATGGCTGTCATCCGGCGGCGGCTGCTGGTCTGAGATCGCGGCGTCCATGGAGTTCGCACTCGACGCGTCGGCGGGCATGTCCATCTCGAGGGGCGGGGACGGCGAGGTTCCGCGGTGGGGCTCGTCGGGCCTGTCAGTGTTAGCATGCGGTTAGATGGCGGTTAAGCCCCTAATGCCACACTAACCACGCATTAGTAAGTCTCGGGGAAAGGGCCTCACGCACCCCGCAGGGCTCGCGTCTCCAAGCCCGAGGGTGGCGAGCTCGGGATGGCTGTCATCCGGCAGCTGCTGCTGGTCTGAGATCGCGGCGTCCATGGAGTTCGCACTCGACGCGTCGGCGGGCATGTCCATCTCGAGGGGCGGGGACGGCGAGGTTCCGCGGTGGGGCTCGTCGGGCCTGTCAGTGTTAGCATGCGGTTAGATGGCGGTTAAGCCCCTAATGCCACACTAACCACGCAATAAGACTCGGAAAAAGGGCCTCACCCAGCAGGGCTCGCGTCTCCAAGCCCAAGGGCCAACTTGCAAATGTCCCGACGAATGTTCATCAGGTTTACACCCACTGGCGGTAGCAATTCCCACCGCTGGTCGGCAAAGGTGATGGTCGAGGGATTGTCGGCTAAGTCCAATGGATCCGGAATGATATCACGGCCCCAAAACGCCGCGTCGTTATCGCTAACGGTGTCCACATGGTGCGAGAACTCGCGAATCGACAGCACCGTCGTTTTCGTGCGCCCCCTGCCATCTTGAATACCCATCCCATGGTGCGGAAACCAGCTGTCGATGGTCACGGTGGGCTGCCTGCTGCGGGAAAATTGCACGGACTGAGTGCCCAGCCCGTCGTTTATATGCGGTTAAGGGGTCGCGGATGTACTAACCCCACACTAACCACGCACTAAGTCCCAAATAGAGAAGAGGGCTCACTCACCCCGCTAGACCAACGTCGTCGAGGAGGAGGAGGAGTTCGATATTTTCCTGGACATCCAACTCCTCCCGGCTTTCGTAGCTCACGAGATCCACGGGAGGCGGCAATGGTGTCATTAGATGATCATGGTCGATGATGACCTCCGCTGGCCTGTAGATATCTCTTTGTTAGGGTACTGATAAGGTACAGTTAACATGATAACAACGCACTAATACGCACATATTGCAGGTGCTTGAGGAACCGTACCCGCGGTGGTTGGCGACGATTTTCATGATTTCGTTGGCAATAGATAGGAGGCAACTTTGCACACCATCTTCAGATACTGTTATGTAGAACACGGTGCCACCATACATGATCTTGCCCCGTTCGGCCTTCAAAATGGGCGGAATCGGCAACCACGATGGGTAACGCCGTTGATTTGTTTGCATGTCTACTACGCAAGCATAGAAGACCCGGGGAGTCATGCAGGTCGGTACGTCTTTCTCGTGACAACACGTGAAAATTTGTACCATGCCGACGTACCGACACTTCTTCGCCTCCAAGACACACGCGCGTGCGTGACAGAGGGCACGAGCTGTGTCTAATAGACAGTTCCTGCCACGTTAGTGTACTGTTAGTTACCGAATATCGCACTAAGTGTACACTACCGTATCGACATAGGGCACTAACGTGTTTCACTGGTTTCTTGAGAGACATGCATATCACGAGGTATAGGGATAAAGGTATGACTCACCCGTCATATATCGTCGTCACCGTGGTTGCCGCCCACTCGGATACTCGAAGCTTCTTTGTGCCCCCCTCATATTCATGACCCAACCGGAAACCTTCGGGAACGGGTTGACGAGGGGGTGGTGGAGAAACAAGTGCGTGGGGTGCGGGGTTACGAATGGCTCTGCGGGCTAGTGGTGGGACGGGTACACGTGAGGACACCGGCGCGCTTTGTTGTAGAAGAATCCCACGCCGGCCGGGAGGCGGTGTGGGTGCACGCTCGGGCGCGGGCTCGGGCGAAGGTGGATCCGGGCGAGAGGCTTGTGCACGAAGAGTCGCAAAGTGTTCACCTTGACGTTTATTGTTCATTGCACAAATCCCAATTCTGCCCCCCCCCCCACGCACCCCACCCGCCCTCTTATTATGTAATATTCGCGTTGTTAGTGTGAGTTTAGCAGAAGGGATCTTTTCGGGAATATTCCATTGTTAGTACGCTAACAGGACGCTAACGGCATGCCTTAGCGCACTAACGTTGCCCCAACTGGACACTAACGGAAGGAATCTTTTAGGGAATATTCCATTGTTAGTACGCTAACAGGACGCTAACAGCAGGCCTTAGCGCACTAACGTTGCCCTAACTGAACACTAACAGAAGGAATCTTTTAGGGAATATGCCATTGTGCGTTAGTGCATGCCACCTAATGCCTCCTTAACGACGTCAATAGGGCGCCATTTAGTGTCTTGTTGCATGTAATGCACTAACTCAGCGCTGAGTTAGTGCATTACATGCAACAAGACACTAAATGGCGCCCTATTGACGTCGTTAAAGAGGCATTAGGTGGCATGCACTAACGCACAATGGCATATTCCCTAAAAGATTCCTTCTGTTAGTGTTCAGTTAGGGCAACGTTAGTGCGCTAAGGCCTGCTGTTAGCGTCCTGTTAGCGTACTAACAATGGAATACTCCCCTAAAACTCGAAATTCCCAAATGTGATAGGAAAATTTCATCAAACCATCGTGATCGCGCGATGGCGTCGAATCGCGCGATAATAATTTTAGTCGACAGCAGGATTCGAACCCGTGCGGTCGGTTTCCTAATGGGTTGTCACATTCATCATGTCCAACTGCGCTACGATCGAAGAGGATGACAATTGAACGGAAATAATGACTAAGTCATAAATCGAAATTGAAAAATCGGACGTTGACCGACCGACCGAGACTGACGATGACCAGCACGTGAATTCGAAGTTCACTTCTTGAAAGTGCACTAAAGGAGTGCTATCGCCGCCAAATAAACAGCTTTGCTCTCTGCCTCGTTAAAAAAATGGAACCAACTCACGAAGAGAAAGAAAAGTACGAAGCACTCTGCGAAGAGTATGGTGAGGAGGAGTCCATAGCGGGGCTCCTCAACTATGTCAAGGCAACGCGCGGATCCATTAGCGCCGCTTCGCCCACCCATATAGGCGAAGGAGCCCAACGCGGGGCAATGTTTGATGCCCCAAGTAGGAATAGGGCAAGAGCAAAAAAGGGGCCAAGCCAAAGGGTCAGGGGCCCAATGAAACCCCACGAGAGAGCGGTGAGGACGGCGATTCGTAAAGTGACATGTGAGTATCACTCACCACTTGTATTTCTTGAAGTTAATTCGCGCTTGGAGCGAGAGCGATCTTCTATTTCCTTGTTTTCGTTTCTTGAAGATGATCGCGCGGGTTTCTAGCGTAACAAATTCCTTTTGTTCATATTGTGTTGTGCGTGGGGGTTTTTTTGTAGTAAAATTGGCGAAGGAGGAGAAGTGGTGCCCGATCTTGAAAACATCGGAGCAACATGAGGCGTACAACCGCTTGGTAAAGGACGTTGCGGAGGCTGCAGGCTTCGATGCGAAGAGGGACGCCACGATAGAGCCCTTCATCAGGTCGCGAGTGCGCGCCGATGTTGGGAATTTTAAAAACCTCTATCGCTATGGGAAGTGGGAAAAGAAGGATAAGCAATGGGTGCTTATCACTTCCAACCCCCACCCATATTCGGGTTTGAAGGAGGCGGAGGGCCTCACAATCTCCGCGAACTCCGACAAGGCCAAGAAGGAGGCATTGGAGGCGGCAGGGATCACGCTGGCTGCATTGCCTTCAACCGCTGCGGAGGTTGAAGAAGAGTCACTGGAGGCAATAAGTAAGTTATGACCCGTTTTATGCACTAGGCCTTTCCTTTAAGGCGCCTTTATTGCACTATTCTGTCCGTATATTAACCGTACACTAACCAGCAGTCGTAGTGCACTATACGCGAACTAACACGGTAAATACTCCGGCGGGGGGTGTTTTTTTCTAGACGAGTTCTGTTTCCAGGCCTGGGAGGAGGAGGAGGAAGAGCCGGAGGAGGAGAAGCAAGCTGATGACTCCAAGGGTGGTGCCTCCAAGGGGAAGAAGAGAGCGGGGCCCAATGTGGAGCCCCCGCCCGCAAAGTCACCCAAGAAGGGGACTCCTTCAAAGGCTTCTCCCAAGAAGGGGACTCCTTCAAAGGCGGGGAACACCACCGCACCCACGGATGAGGAAGCCGCCGACCAGGCAGACCTCGCCACGCGGTACCCGGTCGGCAAGGAGGTCTACCTTTACGCAAGACCTACGGAATCCGATGAGGCGCTAATCACCTCCCAGATCCTTGAGCCCAAGGATTACTTCACCCCAAACCCCCCCCTCACCTTGAAGAAGACGGTCCCCCTCCTGGCCGGGACGATCTCAGCGTGCGAGCTCAACGCTGAGACCGTCCACGGCCAGGGAAAGGCCGAAGTGAAACTCCCTGCGGAGTATCTATCTATCAAGGTGAGTAAAATATGCGGTCTTTAACATTAGTGTTCCGTTAGTGTCCCGTTAGTATGTCTGCTGTACACTAAGAGTCCAGTTAGTGTGTCACTACACACTGTGATCGGTTTCCACCCTTTGTTTTCCAGGTTTCCTTTTTAGATTGCCCATGCTAACGTGTATATTTCGTTTTCGACAGGTGAAAAAATTCAACACCAAGAAAACTGGTCAGGATGAGTGGTACACCAAATCGTGGAAATGCCTCAAGCACATCCTCTCCTCCACCGATAAGCATGTGAGCGAGGATGAGAGGACAAAGAACTTCGGCAAGGATACCGAAAAATATTTCGAGGAACTTTTGAGGGGGAAAAAGCAGCCCAAGGACCTGAACCTCGTCCTGCACGGCAAGTATGTGCGGTTTGGAATGCTGGAACATGCATTCCATGGTCCACCAAAAGGGGATGATGACACCGATTAATTAGGACCACCGCTTACGTAGTAGTTAGTGAGGACTAGTAGGAGGACTAGTAGCAGGTTAGTAACATATTTGTTTTTGTATAATAACAACTAGCCTGTCTCGTACGTCTTCATTGCTTCTTTTTGTCATTGTTTTTGCTGATTTAGTGCACTGCGTGAAACTCGTTTCTTTGTGGTTAGTGTGCTGTTAGTAATATATTAACGATATCCTAACGACACACTATCTGTATACTAACCATCCGTTAATACCCAAAGTTAGTGTGTCGTTAGTGTGCTGTTAGTGTAGTGTTAGTGGTATATTAACGATATCCTAACGACAGACTATCTGTATACTAACCATCCGTTAATGCCCAAAGTTAGTGTGTCGTTAGTGTGCTGTTAGTGTAGTGTTAGTGGTATATTAACGATATCCTAACGACACACTATGTGTATACTAACCATCCGTTAATGCTCAAAGTTAGTGTGTCGTTAGTGTGTGGGTTAGTGTGCCGTTAGTGTGCATGTTAGTGTGGCGGTTAATGTTCTAACCACGCGTTAATCGACTTAGTTAGTGTGTCGTTAAGGTGCCGTTAAGGTATGTTGCACAGAATGCATGCCCTAACGGCACCTTAACGACGCAGTTAAGGTCCTATTAGTGTATGTACATGCACACTAACGCGCCGTCTTCTTATACAGTTAGTGTGTCGTTAGTATATCGTTAGTGCACGTACTAACGTTTTCTAAAATGGTAGGGTCATGTGAAATCTGTAGCACGTGCGCCTTCTATAATTATACAAAAAACACGTGCTCCTTGTACGTGCACAGTCAGCTTATGGTATTTCGCGTGTGACCCATATTCATGGAGTTTATCTAATCTCATGGCTTCTCTGATTGGCGATTATGCGCGATCGGTCGGAAATATCTTTTATACGCCATCTGAAATCTGTCGCGCTGATAACTTCTGCATGAATATCCATAATTCGATACTACGCCCAGGAATATTCTATGCGTCTCTGATTGGCGGCAATGCTCCACCGATTTGTATAACTCTCCTGCTTGCCATCTTAAGGTGACCGGTGTGGACTGCAATATAATTATATATGGGCGGTTACTCCCGATCTGTCGGGGAAATCACACTGTTTCCGTAAAAAAGGGCCCCAAGGTGGACAGTTCTGGTAGTATCGTGTACGTCGATGTCACTTTTTCCAGGAAAACCTGTTTCGCTCCTATAAGGGAAACGCAGGACCTTGCAGTTTTTTTTTGAAAAAGCTGCGAACCGTCGGTGTATAATGTTGAGTATAATCGGATCTGTTTGCGACACGACAAAAAAAATACACCTCGCGACACGAAAAAGGCGCTTCCCACCGCGCATCCATGCTCATGCGCGCAACGCGTCCCAAAAACGAAACACACAAAATAACAGTATGCAACCTATGCAGGCATTGTACACATAAAAAGCCACGTTCAAAAATCAGCGCTCCGCTGTTGAGCTGTGCGTGCAGCGAGTGGAACCGTCGAATAATGCTGAGTATCAAATATGATCTGGCATTTTAAGTCCTCCCCGGAGCGTTAGGATCATGTGTGCGACAGTGCTTAATATGTGCGTCTCGACATGCGATGCCATAACGCGTGGGTAGCGTCGCGGTAAATGCACGCGAATGCAGCGGCACTGCCATCGTTAGCGTCTAGCGATCGTGAGATCGAAAGTCGTCTGTGACACCCGTTGCGATTCGAGCTTTGCTGCTGCTGCTGCTGCTGCTGATTGACGTGGCATAGGCCAAGTTTAGTTTATTCTAGGCGCTGTCGATCACAAATATGCGATCTCCACTAGGCGTCGATCTTTTTTGACAGCACGATTAATCACCATGCGATGTTAACATGGATATCGTTATTAAATCATATGACCGCAGGATCATGTGCGCGACAGTGCTTTGCTTTTTGCTTCCCAGCATGCCATGCCATAACGCGTGGGTGGCGTCGTGGTACATACACGCGACTGTTGTGGCACTGTCATCGTTAGCGTCTGGCGATCGTGAGATGGAACATTCGACTGCGTCGCCCGTTGGGATTCGAGCTTGCTGCTGCTGCTGCTGCTGAATGACCATCTCCGTTCGCTTTCCTCATACATAGCAAATAAAGAAAAAGGCGAACGGAGATGGTCATTCAGATGACCCATATCTAAATTCATAACACGTACAGCGAACGGAGATGAAAATTTGGTTTGGGTGAAGATTATAAAGGTCAGAGGTCTAGGCGCTGTCGATCACAAATATGCGATCTCCACTAGGCGTCGATCTTTTTGGACAGCGCGATTAATTACCATGCGATGTTAACATGGATATCGCCATTACATCATCTGACCGCAGGATCATGTGCGCGACAGTGCTTTGCTTTTTGCTTCCCAGCATGCCATGCCATAACGCGTGGGTGGCGTCGTGGTACATACACGCGACTGTTGTGGCACTGTCATCGTTAGCGTCTGGCGATCGTGAGATGGAACATTCGACTGCGTCGCCCGTTGGGATTCGAGCTTTGCTGCTGCTGCTGCTGATTGACTAAGGTAAGGTAATTCACTTCATGCCAAGACGATAAAGGTCAGAGGTAGTAAGGTAATTTGGTTTGGGTGAAGATTATAAAGGTCAAAGGTAGTAAGGTAATTTGGTTTGGGTGAAGATTATAAAGGTCAGAGGTAGGTAAGGTAAGGTAAAGTAATTTACTTGATGCCAAGACGATAAAGGTCAGAGGTAGTAAGTAAGGTAATTTGGTCCGGTTCCAAATCATAAGGAGCAGAGGTGAAATCCACGTTAGGAAAATACAATCTTCCATCATTGACTAATATTATCGTGTAATCATAGCATTGATCTCCGCGCAAGCCCGAACAACCCCGACAGGGAGAGTATAATAGATACATAGATACTACCCCCTGATTGGGGGTGCTTCTCACATATCGAGCCAAACTCGATTTCGTCATGCATATGCCACTTAAATACATAAGGGACAATCTTGCTTGTGCGCAGAAAAAAAACACCAGTACGAGTATTGCAGGAAAACAAACTACGTACTAATCGGTTTGGGGTCACTACACGCGGGTCATCACGACTATTCGCAAACCCCAGACCTTTACGTTATAGAACCAAGTTAAATCATCGGCGAGAGTATAGTAGATCCCACGTATATAATATACTCCCCTTGGTTCGTTGAACTTCACACTGTACAATGGTAACGCTGTTCGTAAATCGCGCTCGCATCAAGCCAGGTCAGTATATAGCCATCTGCGGTCGCGGCACCAAAAATGATTGCGCCACAGTACGCACGTATGCATCCGCGTCTTGAAAACAAATTTCGGTAAACCCTTGAACGGACCTAAAAGTTTGTAAGCTACATATCACCAACCATCGAATGAGATGTTCGAGTCATCGGAGGCCTAGTGGATACCCGTTGTATCGACTGCGCCCATTTTATGCAACAATCTCAACGGCCGAATCACCATATGCCAACACCGAATTCAATGAAACACCATACGCCATTTCGAGGTGTGTATATTGCACATATTTCTTGTACCGACATTGCGACGAAATGTGCGAGGATGCTATCGCCAGGAATCCACAGCTCACATCAAGGAGCTGGCAAATTCGCTGCAGGAGGACTCTTTGTCCCAATTGCTACATTGCCATTCATCACTTGCATAATTATATATATACTGATACAACATGGTCAGATGACAATCAGCCAGGATTCGCGCACAAAAGCTTGCATGCACCAACGCACCAAAACGTAAGCATTCCACGCTGCACTGCAGGTCATCAAAAGAAACCATGGCGGCGCTCAGAGTCAGGCGAGGTTGGAAGGGTATGAAGCAGGTGAAGGGAAGGGTAAAAACCCAACTGCAGTGCACATAAACACCAAGGTCTCCCCTAGCTGTCCTGGGTGTGCCGCCCCATGCGGAAGCTTATCCAACAATCACCATCAACACGGAGACTGGATGAGGGAAACCTTCCCACGCGCGCGGGCAACGAAGTGCTCCCTGAACAAGTCACAGATGACGCCGACGGCCCCTGCCTATCCTTGTAGCAAAAACAAACTAGTCTATTGCATTCCTCGAGAGGCAGTGCCCATCTACCCATATGCATCTGGATGAATGTCCCAAGTAAATAGCTGAATCCTTTGATCCTCAGTGTGAGTACATGGTGCGACAGAGTTCTATTTCTGTGACAGTTGCGGGTGGTTCAGATACTGGTTGCCAAAAAAATTGGTCCAAGTGGATAGGCACCCAAACAGACATATGCAGGGCACATGATCACGTGCGTGGGTACAAAGGGCAGCGCGCTTTGGGTGCCAAAATCAGCCAGTGAGTTACTTCATTGAAGGATGTTAGTTACTTGAATCCGCGTAAGGCTAAGCTCACAAATAGACAAACTGACAAACCCTGCACAGAACATCAGGCAGGTGCATTACTCATAATGACGGCATCATATCATGGAGATTGGCACAGCGCGCTGTCTGATCTCTCAGTGTTGCTTCATTGGGCGTACGTTCCACTTACTCTGATTTGATATCGATATTAACCAGGCTCCTGTCCCTCTGCGCACAGACCCACATCGACCAGCCCGCGTGTAAAGGGGCCATTTCGAGCCTTGAATGTGCGCGCTACTCGACACTCTCACTCCTTACTTCCCAGTGCCCAACCGCCCTCATGCATCAAATCACGGCTGGCTTGGGTCACATGACGATATCATGCTCCCACAAAATGCGTCGACAGCGCTCTGTCGGCAGCCTCACACACACTGAGCGGCATGAAGCCCGCTGACAAAAGCCAGCCAGCCATCATCCCAGTGGATATGAGAAACATTCACAAACAGGGCGGGGCTGTGCCAAGATACCAACGCCACATACACCTCTAAGCAAATGCAATGGCCCGCATACACACATGCGCACATTCAACTTGCACCGGCGGAATTGAGGCTGCAAGCAGGAATGCTGAGCCATCCTCACACCACACTACACCCTCATCCCCACAGCAATGCCCTCAACCCTACACGAATAACCGGGACCCTACATGATTACGCTTGAACCCACAGGCATGCACCGCATCCACTTACGGCAACGGCACCCCCTATGGCGCAAGGAGGGCACACATGTGACGGGCGCGCATGGGGTCGAAGGGGCACCTTGACGGCCTCCGGCCTGCGGTAGAAGTGCAACGTGAGGGACGACAGCACCACACTAATGGACGAAAAGGCCATACAGGCGCCGGATAGCCAGGGTGGCATCTGCAGCTGAAGCGCGGGATACAGAGCGCCCCCGGCAATGGGGATCCCCAATAAGTTGTACCCAAGTGCCCTGGAAGTTCCCCAACCCTCCCCACCTCCGCCCAATCCCGAAACGATCCCTCATCAAGCTATCCCCCTGTTACAAGGGGCATGCGGAGCAGGCTGCAGGGCGCCCGCAACTTGCAGCTGCGCGCGGAGCGCACAATTGGACAGTCACTGCCAGCTGGGCTATGTTGCAGGGCACACTCCAGTTGGAGGTCCACGAGCAACATGTCGTGGCCACGAAAAACATGAGGGCGCCGCGAACACCAAGAACATCGGGCCAATGCTCAGGACGCGGGGCGGCAGGGCTGGACTAGCACCAGGCATAGTTGTATCGGATGCGGCGAAACACTGTCCGAGAGAGGTGCAGCGCTGTCAGAACTCCCTCCAGGTCGTTGCGGACAAGCACGTAGTCTGCTGCCTCGATGGCCACATCCGTGCCTGCCCCCCCACCTTGCACGTTCCGTCGTAACCACATCGCAAGCGCGCTTGCTGAGACGGCCCTTATTACAGCTCAGGCTTGCGAGCCGCATCGCTATTATGTCATCTCACCTTTCCCAAACCGTGGCTGAGGTGGCGTGTGACTGGTTTGAACACACACAACCAGTGGGGTGATGCAGGGCAAGCAAGGCCAACCCGCCAACACCCCCGTGGAGCAAAACACATGCAAAAATCCGTAGCAAGGTACTCCCACACACTGGTAGAATGACAGCATGGAGGGCAGCGTGGGATGAAGGCATCAACGATATGCCGAGTTTGCGACATGCGTACATGGGTGTGTGCGGTGTACTAACATGGAGTGAGGGTACTCTGGTGGTATCCAGGACCGGTCATACACGCGTGCATGGCACACAGATGACGAGGGGAAGAAGCAAGGGCGCGGCCACGCCTACGCGAGCTCAGTGGGAAGAGGGCTCACGTGTATGCCCACATATCACATGCAGGCTGTCCGCGGCATTCATGACCGACATCGAGGGAGTTTTTCGGCCAAACGGTTACACGTCACAGGCAAGTCAGAGGCACACCTGCGCCGAGAGCGATTCCGACGTCAGCGGCAGCAAGCGCCGGCGAGTCGTTGACGCCGTCTCCGACCATAGCGACTGTGGTTTTTCTATTCTGGTTGAAGCGCACGCCCTTGCCGTCCTGCTCCAGCAGGCACCCCCTCCGCCACACCTCACCCCATCCGTCACACCCTTCCGGTCACGTCACCATCCTGCACTCACCCGACACTTGCGATACGCCTTCACCACCCATGTGTGATTCAGCAAACCCAAACCCAAACCTCCACTGTCACTAGTGCCACCTCCGCCACTTTCAGCCCACCCAATCAAAGAAAATCACTTGCAGCTGTCGGATTAGGGGACCGAGGGGTTGGATGGCCACCCTGGCGCTTCTAGACGGGTGATGCACCACCTGGAGCTCACGAAGCTTGGCTGCCTTACCCCCAGGTGACACCTCGGCCATCACCTGGATTTCCAGCACCCCCTCCCACCCCTTAAGAGCTCCCTGGGAACTCACGCCACGGCTCGCGCAATGAGGTGCTCGCTGGCGGTCCTGGGCCAGGTCCACCAGCACGGCGGTGCGCTGCTCCCCGCGTCCTGGGCCCACTCCTAGCGTGGCGCCAGGTCATGGAGGATGCGTTGCCGCGAGCACTCCGTCAGATCCCTCCTGCACTGGACGCGGCGCCCCTCGCTCGAGGGCTCTTCGGCTCTTTTGCGCGACGCTAGCCTTCCTATTCGCCGGCGCTCGCCCCTGTACATTCGCCCACGGCTTCGTCATGCGCTTGCTTGTCCTGGGACAGCGCGAATGCAACCGCGCACAAGAGTCCCGCGCCTCTCGTGCGCGGAGCCGTGGCGAGGAAAATGTGCTCATGCCCAACATCGGTGGACCCAACATCGCGGTCCACCTCAGGGTCCCCGACCCAAGACCTGTGGGTGCACGTCATCTGTCCGATCATATCGGGCCCTCCACCTTATCAATTCCCAGCTCCCCGGCGATAGCGTTGGCCGTCCCCCAGTTGTCACCCGTCACAAGGATGGACTCTATCTTCATCTGCCAGCACGCGCGTCTCTCCCGCTCCTCCGCCGCCCCATCAGCATCATTTTGGCACACACTGAATGGCATGAGATCAGCCGACAAAAGCCAGCCCACCATCATCCCAGTGGATGTGAGAAGCAAATCAGGAGCAGGGCGGGGCCGTGACAAGATACCACAAACTCATACATATTCCCAACCCAGATGCAAAACAGCATGGAAAGATGATACGATGTGACCGATCATCGCCCAACAACACTTGGTCCCAGGGTTACGGAGTAAGCGAACCCTGCTGGCATGCCCCCCAGTGGCTCACGGTCGATGGATGGGACCCGTTGGTGCATGGTTATGCCATGAATGCTGTCACACCACACAGCATGGACACCCCATGTTGGCACACACTGAACGGCATGAGATCGGCCAACAAAAGCCAGCCCACCATCATCCCAGTGGATGTGAGAAGCAAATCAGGAGCAGGGCGGGGCCGTGACAAGATACCACAAACTCATACATGTTCCCAACCCTGATGCAAAGCAGCATGGAAAGATGAAACGATGTGACCGATCATCGCCCAACAATTGTTGGTCTCTGGGTAACGGAGTAAGCGGACCCTGCTGGCATGCCCCCCAGTGGCTCACGGTCGATGGATGGGACCCGTTGGTGCATGGTTATGCCATGAATGCTGTCACACCACACAGCATGGACACCCCATGTTGGCACACACTGAACGGCATGAGATCGGCCAACAAAAGCCAGCCCACCATCATCCCAGTGGATGTGAGAAGCAAATCAGGAGCAGGGCGGGGCCGTGACAAGATACCACAAACTCATACATGTTCCCAACCCTGATGCAAAGCAGCATGGAAAGATGAAACGATGTGACCGATCATCGCCCAACAATTGTTGGTCTCTGGGTAACGGAGTAAGCGGACCCTGCTGGCATGCCCCCCAGTGGCTCCCGGTCGATGGATGGGACCTGTTGGTCCATGGTTATGTCATGAATGCAGTCACACCACACAGCATGGACACCCCATGTCAAAAAGGAAACATGCGGGCACCTAAGTGCTCCCCACAAAATTCAAGGGAGAACACAGAAGTTGTACATCACCACCTTCTGCCTCTCCTCGCAGCACGACAGACGAATCTACCGAGCTCTCCAAGAGGCAGTGCCCGCCAGAATGGCACCACAGGGATAACCGCCTCCCAAAACCCACTTCCACCCGGCGGTCGTCCCCGTTCACAGCGATCCGTCAGTACTTCATATCAAGGTCAAAGAACGCAAGTCCCCCGGCATGTGTAATAACCATGAGCACTGTACACGGAGAGGGAGCTAGCGTCAGACGAATCCAAGACACTCCCAAAAAGCGAGCCGTAGACGAATCCCCGACGCACTCAAAGAGGCAGTACCCATCAGAAGGGTACCACAGGGACAGCCACATCCCATCATCCAAATCATTCCAGTGGCCGTCCCCGTTCACAACGAGATGCCAGTACCCTATAAAGTGGGTATCGATCACCAGTCCCCCGGCAGGTGAAAAAGCCCCAAGGCACTGGACATAAATAGAGCCAGCCGCAGACGAATCCCCGACGCCCTCAAAGAGGCAGTACCCGCCAGAAGGGTACCACAGGGACAGCCACATCCCATCATCCAAATCATTCCAGTGGCCGTCCCCGTTCACAGCGATCCGCCAGTACCCCATAACGTGGCTGTCAACCACCAGTCCCCCGGCAGGTGAAAAAGCCCCAAGGCACTGGACATAAAAAGAGCCAGCCGCAGACGAATCCCCGACGCCCTCAAAGAGGCAGTACCCGTCAGAAGGGTACCACAGGGACAGCCACAATCCCATCATCCAAATCATTCCAGTGGCCGTCCCCGTTCACAACGAGATGTCAGCACCCCATAACGTGGCTGTCAACCACCAGTCCCCCGGCAGGTGAAAAAGCCTCAAGGCACTGGACATAAATAGAGCCAGCCGCAGACGAATCCCCGACGCCCTCAAAGAGGCAGTACCCGTCAGAAGGGTACCACAGGGACAGCCACATCCCATCATCCAAATCATTCCAGTGGCCGTCCCCGTTTACAACGAGATGTCAGCACCCCATAACGTGGCTGCCAACCACCAGTCCCCCGGCAGGTGAAAAAGCCTCAAGGCACTGGACATAAATAGAGCCAGCCGCAGACGAATCCCCGACGCCCTCAAAGAGGCAGTACCCGTTAGAAGGGTACCACAGGGACAGCCACAATCCCATCATCCAAATCATTCCAGTGGCCGTCCCCGTTCACAACGAGATGTCAGCACCCCATAACGTGGCTGTCAACCACCAGTCCCCCGGCAGGTGAAAAATGTTGGCACACACACACACACAGTGAACGGCGCAAGGCCCGCCGAGCTAAGTCAGCCCACCATCATCCTCATGGCTGTGAGAAGGATTCAGGAACAGGGCCGTGACAAGATGCCACGCTCATACACGCATCCTAGTCAATACAAAGGTGTGGGATAGCTGGGTGCTCATCCAGCTTTGCACTGCAGGGCCGTTATGGAAATATTTCTATATCGGTGCTCGAGCCCAGGCAAGGCAAAGATACAACAGGAAATGGCCTTGGTCGAGGAAAGGGTGGCCATTTTGATGGGGGCGAGCAGGCGAGCAACTCGGCCGAGGGGGGCTGCTGGCATGGGGGGACTGCTGGCATGGATGTTGAGGGAGGTGCGGGTAGAAGGGTGGAGCGCCAGGAGGGGGTGGCACCTGATTGAGCCGCGCCACCACTCCACCGGCCTCCGGCTTAACCGGGTCAGACACAGCAATGCCCCCAACTACTTCCCCACGCACAGCCACCAGGAGCACCGTGCGGGCTCTGCAGCGCGCCCATGCATCCCCCATGCACTCCACCTCGTCTCAGGATTACTGTGGAAGCGGGTTTGGAGGCAAGGAGGCAAAATGCGGACGTATGGGCATTGCACCTGCTGATGACGTCGTTGACGTACTCTTCCGCCTGCGGAGAGATGGTGGCGCCTCCCTCCTCCATCAGCTTCTTGTTGCCCACCAGCACCGCGGCGCCTGCGACCATGCACTTCACGCCCTGCCCAGGGATGTCCGTCTGCTGCGTCGCGCTCGCCAGCTCGGGCATCTGAGCGGCCCCGTCCTCCTTCGACGGGCTCTTGCTCCCCTGTAGCATCGCCGCCGCGTAGTCCTTCACCGCCCCGGCGAGCGGATGCTGACTCCCAGCCTCTGCCGCTGCAGCAATCGACAGGAAGCTATGTAGAGAGTGATCTTGAGATAGGTCAGTGAACACCTGGTGCCCCGTCACCTGCGGCAAGAATCCCAGAAACCCCCCACGTGCCGCAGCGCGGTATTGGCCATTACTCCAATGAGGGATCAGCGATCTGCAACCCGGGACTCCCTACCAGAGCTTCAAATTGACTGCGCTGTGTGCGTAGCGTGCCCCATGTTGGTGATTCATGCTGAGGAGGTGTGGGTATAATAGTATCTCCAATATCAATATGAATCGTGGCGAAACATGGGTGCTGAGCGGCATATGCCTAACAGACGGCAACGAGCTCCGCCTGCGACTGAGTGGAAGCAGAGTGGGTGCAGTGACGGATGGGATGCCGTGGGATGGAATAAGAGGTGGTTGCCCCAGAGATGAAATCAGGGGGCGATAGTAAGGCGGGCACATCCGATAAGGCGAGGATGGGAAGCATGGGGGTAAAAAGAGGTGGGGGTATCCACCATGGGTTTGCCCCGAGTCAGGGTCCCTGTCTTGTCGAAGACCACCACACCCACATTCGCGCATCGCTCCAGCGCGTCGCCACCCTTGATCAAGATGCCGTTGGTTGCACCCACTCCGGTCCCGACCATCACGGCCGTCGGAGTCGCCAGGCCCAGAGCGCACGGGCACGCGATCACCAGCACAGAGATACCTGTCAGCTCCACTCCCCCCTCATCCCGCCCAACCGATTGTCTCTGGCCCTGAATTCACACCGCGGGCTCTCAGCTTCCTCGTATGCGCCACGGTGGATCCAGGTCGCTTTGCCCTCTGTGCCCCAAAGGGCTGCACAAACTGATCCGGGGCGTTCATTCCTTGATGGAATATTCCACGGCTGATGCCCCGCACTCGAGGAGGTGGGGAAATGCAATCTCTCGACCATTTACGCTTTTGGCACCATCCCAGACGGTGAAACAAGCTGGGGCACGTTCAGGTCGGCCCCACGCCCCGGCGTTCACGGCGGGTCTGGCTGCTCGCTAATACTGCTAGGGCCACAGCATTCCTGAGGAAATACATGGCTTTGCACCAATCACTATGATCGACCACTATGATCCTCTGACGCGGCGAGGCACACTATCCGGCATCACCTGCACAAAAAGCCCTTTGCTCCATTTTGGGCCGGAGGCAGGTCCAACACATTAGGGTTTATCTGGAGGCCAGGTCCCTGGGAAAGCATTCCGCGCCTCTGCAGTTGGGAGGAATGGGTGAGGGGATGGCAGGGAAGGTGCGGAGGGGGTCGAAGCGCACATACCAAACAGCAAAGAGAAGGAGAACGGGTCGTCAACATTCCACCGAAGCGGGTACCAGCCTGCAGATATACCCGGGAGGCAGGGAAAATGCGGAGTCGTGTCACTCCGGCGTCCTGGCGACGAGCTCCCAGTGGCGTGACTGGCACGGGCGCAGCGCGGGTGGGTGGGCAGGTCATTTCCAGTGGGCATGCGTGCGCCGCACCTCGCACCCGCTGGAAACTACTTTCCAGGCCGCGAGGGGAAAGCCGAGTCACCGCAACGGACATGGCATCGGGGGGATAGGGCACCGGCGAGGGCACTGACCGGTGGACCCGGCCACAAACCACAATATGAACGTGCTCATGGACAGCAGGACAACCACGGGCACGAATACCCCCGACACCTTGTCTGCAAACTCCTGCGCAGCGCCACATCATCCGCCACGTGGCGGCGTAAGATGGCGCAAGGAAGGCTGGCGAAGCAAGCACGGAGCGTCCATGAGGCACTGGGCAAAACTGGAGCGCCAGGGAGCAGCGACTTGCCGTGCCGGCCCAACGCAGCCCCCAAGCACGCGGTGGCAGGAGAGGATATAGGCACCGCCAGATTTGTGGGAATGGGGAAGGGGTAGGGGTCGTAGGAGGAACCTGGATGGGCGCCTTGGCCATCTGCGCATCCTCCACCAAGCGCACGATTTGAGACAGCGAGGTCTCCATGCCTGCAAGCCACCCCTCCGCACGCGTCGGCCGAGCGTCCCCAAAGGACAGCTGCTTGGAGCAGCCTCAGAGGCGGTGCGCGAGGCTGCGGCGCGAAGGCGGGGCAGCTGCTGAGAAGCGGGCGCCCAGCTTAACCAGGAGCCCCGCGCGGCCCTGCACTCACGCGCACGGCCCATCGAGCAATGCACACGATTGCTGTGAGCACTCTGTGCCAAAATACTCAAAATGGTTAAATTGGAGCCTGCGGAATTTTAGAGGTTTCTGTGCCGGTAGATCGATCAGAGTTTCCTGAGCCGTTAGATCAAATCAGCAGCTGAGTTAGATCTAAAGGCTTTACACACGACAGTATTTAGGAGTTCCGCCCGTGGGAATCCGCAGCTCTGTTCTTTTGCCTTCGCAAAAGAACTTCACAAGAAATTTTCCTCGCGGAAAAATTCTTAGTGCGGCACACTGCAAAAATTTTACCCCACATTTTAACGTTACTGTGGAAGTTTAAACCCTTGACGACTTACGACAATGAGTCAAGACGGTGAGCAAGGCGCGTCGGAGAACAATGCTGGCGCGGCTGAACAACCGGCGGCGAAGTCCGGGATGGAAGTCCTGTTGGAGCAACAGGGCGCAATGATGAAGCTCATGATGAAGCAGATGGAGACTCTCGCAGCGAGAGTTGAAGTCGCGGAGGAGGCGGCAGCGAAAGCCGTTTCGCAGGCTGGTGGTTCCGCTCAGAGCGGAGACGCGGAGTTGGAGGCATTGAAAAAACTCCCGTATGTCCCACACGTTGAAGGGAATCCGTTCCCTGTGAGACCTGCGACACTGGAGACCGATATGCCGCAGATGTACGACCTGTACAACGACAAGACCTACGATGCCCTCTCCAAACGCACCAACTCGTCCATGCGTTACGAGCAGTTGGTGCTTGCCCCTGCGCTTTCGTACATGCACGATGCGATTGCGTTTTCCGAGGTGACCTTGGACTGGTGTCAAGATGAGAAAGACCCCCCAACGGTGGAGGAATTGAGTGAGCGCGTTTTCGCAGCGCACAACACGTTTAAGGGCGTTTTTTCGCTCCTGAACAACCGATACACCATGTTGCAGCTCAGAGCAAGCATGGAGTCTGACGCAACATCACACAGCGGAGCTGAGGCGTTGCGGGCGAAGTTGGCCTTCATCGAGGAGAAGGTGTACGCAGGCAGCGACGGGCTGGTGAGCGACTCAGTGCTCACGAAGTGGTTGAAGGAGTTCGACACCACGAAGGCGAAGGCCGTGATGAACACGCACACCAAGGCTAGCGCCAAAGTTTCGACTTTTCGTGACCGTCAAGGAGGCAAAGGCAAAGGCGCAACGGGCGGTGGCGCTGGAAAAGGTGAAGGTGGCCGCGGCAGCGGCAAGGGAGGTAAAGGGTCAGGGCTTGGGCGAGGCGCCCAAGCCCAGACCTAACTTTCCGATCACGGAAAGGTTGGACGCCTTCCGCCCCTCGGGGCGTCCAGCAGAAAGAGCCCACCCTGCAGGAAAGGGTGCGGAGCAGAAGGGGAGCATGGCGCGCAGCTGGCGCGAATTCCGAGGTCATGCAGTGGATCAGCAAAGGGGCAAGGATGCGCTGGGTCGACAAGGCGCCTTTGCCTTTCGATCACGGAGTGTCGTTGGGCGACGCCACCCCTCCGCAGCTGGAGTGGATGGCCGCAGAGACCGAGCGGTGTCTCAGGACAGGCGCATGGGTACGAGCGAGGAGGCGACGACATGTATCCCGAGTGTTCCTGATGCCGAAGCCGGGGACGAACAAGTGGCGTCTAGTGATGGACTTCCGCTGGTTGAACTCGCATTGCGTCAAGTCCCGCTGCAAGATGGAGACGCTCAAGAAGTTGCGACGGCTCGCCAAGCCGAACGACTGGTGCTTCAGCTTCGACCTCCAGGACGGATACCACGCTGTGGGGATCGACCCCGCCTTCCAGGAGTACATGCAGTTCGACGTGCGGGGGGAATTATTCCAGTGCGGCGCCCTTCCCTTCGGCTGGAACGACTCGCCACGAATATTCGTCAAGGTCATGAAGGTGCTCGTGGAGTGCCTGCGTTCTCCGAGATCCGCGGAGGATCGGCGGGAAGTGCGGAAGCTGCAAAGCGGAAGCAAGGTTCGACGACGTTGGGCAGTTCGCAGACGAGCTGGAGGATGCGGCCGCGAGGAGCATCAGCAGGGGGCGCGGGTGCTCCCTTACATGGATGACTTCCTGCTGCTGCTAAGGAGCAGGATCGAGGCGCTCAGGGCGCGCGAGTTGACATCTCGGGTCTTGGTGAGACTCGGATTGTCGCGCAACGAGAAGAAGGGGCAATGGGAGCCGACGCAGCTGGTGGAGCACCTCGGGCTCGAGGTGGACCTCAAAGCGGGACAGTTCCGCGTGACACCGGCGAGGCTGCAGAAGATTCACCTGCAGTCCAAGGCGCTTCTCAGCGAGGCGTCGCGACAGCGGAGGTGGCTCCCAGCTCGGAAGCTGGCAGCGTTCACGGGGCTCTGCCAGTCTGTGTATCTGGCAGTCCCTCCGGCGAGATTGTATCTCAGGGAGCTCCACTTCGTGCTCTCCACGAGGCGGGGATGGGGCGCGAAGGTGAAGCTCACACGGCAGGCGTGGAGCGACATCGAGTGGTGGCTCAGGCTGCCGGCTCAGAGCCGGTGGAACGGTCGCAAGATCTGGCGCAGCCCCACGAGAGCGAAGGTGCACACCGACGCGTCTCTGTTCGCATGGGGCGGGGTGCTGAACCTCAAGCACGCGGCAAGAGGATTCTGGTCCGACGAGCTACGGCATCTACACATCACGCACCTGGAGTTGGAGGCCGTGTACAAAACGGTGCAATCCTTCCTGAGAGAGCTCACCGGCAAGGTGGTGCGCCTCTACTGCGACAACCAGGCGGTGGTGGCCATGCTCTCGCACTTCACGTCGCGCAACCCGGAGCTGATGCGGCGGATGCGGCGCCTGTGGATCCTGCTGGACTTAAACGACATCGAGCTCCAGGCGAGGTACATCAGAAGCGAGGCAAACGAGTGGGCCGACCGCTTGTCTCGGGACCGGGACCTGGACGACTGGCGGCTAAACCGCAGGTGGTTTCAGTGGGCGGAGCGGGAATGGCACCAGCACACCGTGGACCGCTTCGCCTCGGAGCTCTCCGCCCAGCTGCCGCGCTACTACGCACAGTGGCACGACCCGGGGTGCGAGGGCGTGGACTCTTTGGCCTTTTCCTGGCTAGGAGAGGCCAATTGGGTCAACCCCCCGTGGTCCCTCCTCGACGAGGTGGCGCACAAGCTGCGGGAGGAGAAGTGCGCCGCCACGGTGGTGGCGCCCTACTGGCCGGGGCAGATGTGGTTCCAGCAGCTGGAGGCCATGGCCGACGAGGTGGTGATCTTGCCCTGGGGCAGGGACCTCTTTACTCCCAGCCGGCTGGGAGGGTCCGAGCTGCTCGGGGCCTCAAGCTGGGACGGCATCATGTTCCGCATCTCCGCCTCCCGGTGAGCCATTACGTGCAGGATGGGAGGCGGGCGGCCGGGCGGGCGCCGCAGGCGGGGCTGGCGAGTGGCCTCAAGGTGAAGGTGTATTGGCCCCAGGATGATGCCTGGTACACCGGCACCGTGGGTGACACGGGGTCGGACGGCCTAACCCACATTGCCTACGAGGATGGTGACAAGGAGGACCTGGACATGAGCAAGGAGAGATATGAGGTGCTCCCGGCAGCGGTGCAGGAGGTGGCTGGCTGGGAAGCGGCGCTTCAGGAGCGCTGGAGAGGGGAGCTGGGGGACAGCTCCCTCACTGAGCTGGCAGTGCAGATGCAGGGGGCAGCATTGGGCGACAAGACGGTGGGCAACTACCGGCCGAAGGCTCGGGCCTTCATGGCGTTCTGTGAGACGGAGGGCAGGCAGTGGCTTCCGGCAACGGGGGCCACGGTGAGGCTGTACATTGCTCACATGCTGCACAAGGGCACGGTGCAGGCGTCCAACATGCAGCCCTACCTGTCCGCCATCAACAACTACCACGAGGACATGGGGTTCCCCGGGCCTGCCAAGGGCCGGGCGATCTCCAGAGCAGTGAAGGGCATGTCCCGCCTCCAGGTGCAGGCGGCCGAAGCCGCGGGTGAGGAGCAGACAGTGCGGACCTGGCTGCCTGCCAGGCATGTCTCGGCGGTGCATGCGCACGGGCTGGGGCTGGAGCCGGTGGGCCGGGCAGCTACGGAGCTGCTCAGGGCGTGCACCTACGTGGTGTTTGCCTTCGTCACCTTCGGCCGGCCAGAGACGGGCGTCTCCATGCGCAGGGGGCACATCAGCATCACAGGTGATGACATCTCCGTGGTTCTCCACAAGGAGAAAGGCAGGGGGCACGTGCGCCTCAGGAGGAGGCTCACCATCCCCGCAGCGGGGATGGCGGGGCTTGTGCAGCTCCTGCAGCACTGGCAGCAGGTGCGGGATGCCTGTTGGGGGCATCGCCCGGTGACGGGCTCGGAAGTGCAGGGCAGCTACTGGAGGCTGCCGTGGGAGCAAGGGAAGCTCCAGTCGGCGCAAGCTAATGGCTGGGTGCAGTTGGCATTGGGGAGGCTGGGGTGTGTCCCTCCGGAAGGGGGACACTTCTCTGGCCACAGCACCCGCAAGGGGGTTTGTACCTGTGCCAGGGCTGTGGGCGCGGCGCTTGAGAAGTGCTGCTTCCTGGGCGGCAGGTCTCAGCTGTCCTCTGCCATCCACTCCTACATTGACCCGGCAGCTGTTCCCGACGAGCACATGGAGAAGTACTTCGGGTGGACCACTCCGAGATGGCGGCAACAGCAGCAGCGGCAGCCTGGCACAGAGCAGTGTGCCTAATGATCTCTGTTACATGGCAATGAGATGTGAAGAGCAAAAGAAATGGTTAAATTGGAGCCTGCGGAATTTTAGAGGTTTCTGTGCCGGTAGATCGATCAGAGTTTCCTGAGCAGCTGAGTTAGATCTAAAGGCTTTACACACGACAGTATTTAGGAGTTCCGCCCGTGGGAATCCGCAGCTCTGTTCTTTTGCCTTCCCTACCCACCCAACCCAGAAGACTCTAAACATTTTGCCTTAGAAGCTGTGCATCAGCCTAAAAAGCATGTGAAGCGGTGAATCAGCCTAGAGAAGACATTCCAAAAAGAGATTTTCTCTCACACACTTAAAAGCATGTAAGAAGAAAGCTATTTTTAATGAAATGCTATGCAGTGTGCCTGTTGGCAATGAGATGTGAAGAGCAAAAGAAATACATAATATGTATCTGCAACAAAGCATTGTACATTCTTTCCACAGACGTAAGGAAGGCCTTTGATACAGTTGATTTTGGGGCATTCGTGAACTCATTAAAGTTCGTGGGATTTGATGAAGGGGTTATACAATTCATACACAATCTCCAATCCGTATATATATATATATATGTTGTATACATTGAACGGCATGAGATCTATATACGAGATATATATATATACGCTGTATACATATATAGGAAGTATTCGAATATAAATTATGCAGTGATCGAGGCGCACGGTGCGTCTCTTCCGCTTTCTCTTGTGAGGCATGACAACCGAGGCTGGGGCACCAACACTCGAGTGGGATAAATGGCATGCAAGCGCAGGCGGAAGCAGCCGAGGTGCCCCCCATACCCTAAACATGTGGAGGCGTGCATGTCAACCCGGGCATGGCATGCCCCGGGCTGTGACATCCCCACGGATGCCTTGCAGGGATACCCGCACGGTCTAGCAGGGTGCGCAGAGGCACTTGACGGGCGCGCAACATCGTGTACATACACATGGCGTGTTTTTAGGGTTTTATGAGCCTTAAAAAAACCCTAAAAAATAAGGTGATACGGTGACGGGGGAATGTGACGAAAAGCGCACACGCACGAGATGATCACCCGTGTCTGCCCATTTCTGTTTAATGGACCTGACACATGCATCCTACAGCGCAGCAAAGCAGTCTCTCTGAATGTGCAATGATCCGACCACCCAAGCCGGATTCCAGCAATGGGGCTCGCTCAGAGTGCACAGGTGGCCACAGCGGTGCGGGCGCAGGCTAGCGAGTAACGTATGAGGGATCCGGCGGCAGATGGCTAGAGGCAAAGAGAAAGGAAAGACGGCGGAGTGGGGCGCACCAACACGCGTCGCGCGCACGTGCAGCAGGCCGCTGCCATTGAGGGTGCCGCCAATGACCTGGTCCCCCAAGCCCTTCGGCACCGGCAAGGACTCCCCGGTAATCATGGACTCGTCCACCTCGGACTCCCCCAGCACCACTTCCCCATCCGTCACCATCTTGCCCCCTGCGCACCCCCGGCACTCCCCCGTGCAGGCAGACCACACCTCAGGAACTCTGCCTTGGAGCCGGGCGACCTTCTCGCTAGTGTGCAGGAAACTGAGACAGAGATTATGTAACGTGGCATTGGAATGGCCAACTGTGAGGCGCCACCGACACCGAAGCCCTAAAGGACCGCACTGGTGCGAAGATGTCGAAGGACGGTGGGGTAGAAATCAAGCACATCGCCGCGCACCACACCGAGGTGGGGAGCTCACCAGGGTAGACTTTGAGCACATCGTTGCGCATCACAAGGGAGGCATCGATCACCTCCTCTTTGATCACTTCTCCCTGCGTTTCCCGGGGGGTAGATGGGCGTCAACTGGAGTGGCTGCTGCAAGGAGACTGAACGTGGCAGGCCCAGCCTGGTCTGCGCCTGTGGAGTCGCCACAGGGTGGGCGCGGTGGCAGCCGGGGCGCAGCCACGGGAGCCGCACGGAAGCCCGGTGAGGGGCGCAGCCACGGGAGCCGCACGGAAGCCCGGCGAGGGGCGCAGCCACGGGAACCGCACGGAAGCCCGGCGAGGGGTGCAGCCACGGGAGCCGCACGGAAGCCCGGTGAGGGGCGCAGCCACGGGAGCCGCACGGAAGCCCGGCGAGGGGCGCAGCCACGGGAACCGCACGGAAGCCCGGCGAGGGGTGCAGCCACGGGAGCCGCACGGAAGCCCGGTGAGGGGCGCAGCCACGGGAACCGCACGGAAGCCCGGCGAGGGGCGCAGCCACGGGAGCCGCACAGAAGCCCGGCGAGGGGCGCGGACACGGAGGAACAGGAGAGCGGCGCGCGCTTCACCGCGCCGGCTGGCTTCAGCGCACGTGCTCGCAGGGACCAGCGGTACAAGGCGTGCACTGAGCGCGCTGTGTGGCTCGCACACCTGGGCATCCACGTGGAGCAGGTTCGCCTTGGTGGGGGCGAGGTTCATGAGCTTGGTGATGGCCTGGGAGGTGCGCCCCTTCGCGCTCATCTCGAGCGCCTTCCCGAGCAGGATGAACGTGATGAGCATCGTGGACGTCTCCAGAAACTCGTTCGGAGTGCGGAGCACGGGGGAGGCAGCGCACGCCAAGATGCTACAGAGCGAGTACCAGTACGCCGTGTTCGTTCCCAGCGATACCAGCACGTCCATGTTAGCAGTGCCCCGGGCCAGCGCCTGCGCAGTGTGTCGCGCCCCCACCGCACCTCACACACTCGCGTTTCCATGCCTTCCCTGCGGGGTCGAATCCACTCGATTTGAGGAGTCGCCTCGGTTCCCTCTAAGCCATGTCTCAAGATGCGCACCACTGGCTCGGTCCAAACGGCGCCGGGCGAGGATATCAGGAGGCATGGCGCAGCTTTAGCGAGGTCTGACGGAGCACCCATCTGGCGCGGCCGAGGGCCCGCTCTCCAAATGCTTTCGGAGTGTGCAATAGAAGGGGTCCCGCGCATGGGGGGGGCGAAGGGAGCAGAGGAGGGAGGGGGTGCCTTGTAGGCGTTGTGATGGAAACGCCAGCCGACGCCAAACTGTGCGGGCGTGACAAGGAGCAGCTTCGCCCAGTGCTTCATCGTCACCCCACAGACGTAGTACTGCAGGTACTGGTCAAACACATTCAGCTTCGGCAGCACCATGCTGATCAGGAACACCGGCACACTGAAGACACAGCTCAGCAGGAAACGGTTGCACATCTCCGTTACTTCCGCGGTCTTATCCATACGCTTGCTGCACGCCCGTGCCCCCTCCACCCCCTCTCTCGCACGCAAGCCCGTGCCCCCAAAACAGACTCGCACCGAGGGCAGGGCAGAGGGCATGGCTGGTGGGGGGACAAAAATGTGCAGGGGGGAGAGGGATGATGGGCTGGTCTATAAATTTGAGCGGCGGAGTAAAGAGATATTGCAGTGCCAATAAAGAGAAGATGGGTGGGGACTGGGGAGTAAAGAAGGGCTGGCGCCGTAGAGAGGCTAGGTAGGTTGGGGGGCGGGACAGCGGGCGCACCTGGAGTCTTCAACGTACAACGCTGCCTCAAAGCCGATATCTTCGATAGCGCTGATGCATGGACGAGCCCCGGTCACCTCAACGTCAATGGTCACATCTGCGCGTCCATCCAACACGCTCACCGTAGCACGCGACACACCTGCAACCACCAGCCCAACATCATCTCTGAACGAAGCTGTCCACTCCCGCCCCTTCCTGGAGCCCTATGTCCTC